>JAKTRF010000013.1:0-286195 GCA_030579535.1 Saturnispora saitoi | reverse complement strand
GAACAGCAACAACAGCTTCGGTAGTTGGATTACCATTCTTATCCGTGAAAGTAGATGTAAATGTTGTTGTATCATAAACACAATCAACCGCAGCATCCTCAATTGAATCACGTGCTAGCATCATAACTTCTGTATAGGTACAGAGTGGTAAAGTAATTGTGACGGTATTCAGAGTTGAAACAATGACATCGGCCTCGGCGGTGGTTGCAACACCAGCTAAGTTGCTAAATGCAGATATGATTGTACTTTGACTGCCATTGGCAGATGCAATAGTGCTGTCAATTGGTGTTGGAACAACAACAACAATTTCGGTGGTTGGATTACCATTCTTGTCCGTAAAAGCAGATGTAAAAGTTGTTTGTTTGGATCCAGAAGAAATAGTGGTTGTTGTTGGTGCTTCAATTGTTGTAGTTTTACAATTTGTTCCTGGAACAGGTCCCACTAAATTCTCATAAAAGTTAGAATCAACTGTTCCATCTGGTTTATATATTTCAAATTTGAGACCCCCTGCATTAGCCCAGTTGGCTTGAACAATTCTAATTGGTATATAGAAATTTTCTTGAAGATAAACAAAAGCAGAATTGTAGTCGCTCTCTGTGTCACTATACCATTGTGTAAAAAGAATATACTGAGACTCTGCAGCATTTGGATTATTTTGTCCTGTACAGCAATCAATGGAACCTCCTCCAACGTAAACAATAATGGTGTCATCAACAGAATCAACAACAAAATTATACAACCCACTGGTTAATGGATAATAATATCCAGTAAACTCAAAAAGATATGATGTGTAATAGACGGTCATCCCATAAACAGTAGACTTGGCTGTTGCGGCGGCTCCTCTACCAGCTGTACCAAAATAATAACTGAGATTGGTAACCCCATCTGCAGTACTCATTAATTTTAAATTGGTGTAACCGGTTGCCATATAATTTGAATTGAAAATATCCTTGCTTTGATAGGGATAACTATAGTATTTTACATGAAAACCTTTTTTGGCATTTGATAAATCAAACAAACATGCCGTATTGGAATTGAAAGTAGATGCACCATTTGCAAACGCTTGAAATGAAATACTTGCAATAGACAATACTATCCAAATATTCAAAAATGTAAAGTTCATGTTGTTTATTGTCAACATTAAAATATAATTTACTTAAAGCGAGCCGCTTCATTTTTATATGGTTAGTAATTGTCCGAGAATCATTCATGTATGTAGGCTTTTTCTGCCCTGTTGCAAAATTTTTGTTAAAAACACATTTCTTTTTTGAATAGGTAAATGTTTTTTCTCAACATTTCAAAGCTTTGTTTATAGTTAAAAAAAGCAAATAAGTTCGAAGTTTCACATTAGTATATCTACGTAGAAAACAAAGTAAAATAACTTTGAATTGAATAATAGCTAATTCCCAACAATTGAATTTTGAGTATATTATTTCTAGTCATTAAATCATGGGTGAGGCTTCACCCTAGGAATAAAAAAAATTAATTGACGTAATTGCTTTTTTTTGAGGATTGCTAATAGATACTAAAAAATATTAGAGAAAAAGAACATGTGGAATCTTGCATTTAAAAAATCAAAAGCAGTAAAAGAAATGACCTGATACATTTAAACAAGCATTCCAAATAAATCTAGATATAAAAGTTTATACTACTTCAAAATTGTTTATTTTGAAACACTTTGTATCAGATTAAAGACGAAGAATATATCTATTTACTGTGAATTTATTCACTATGTAACCTTTATGATACATTTTTTAGAATAGACACAGGCTTTTCGCGACCCAAATATACAGATTCAATAGAATGCTGAAGATTTGCTATTTTTCAGTTCTGAAATAAGATGCTACAACATTCCAACACATTCTAGTAAAAACAATTTCAAGGTGTATATAAGAAAAAAATAATTTAAAAGAAATTGTCCAAAATGAATGGATATATTTGTCAATAAAAAACTGGGTTCTTCCAACTTAAAATTTTCATGCTGATACTAAGAAAAAAAATCTCTTCAATTAGCTAAGACGTCTTGCAGAAAAAAGCAAGCAAACGCAATTCTTTCAAATATGCAGGAAAAACAAGTTGCAAGATCTACAATATTATCATGGTCAGATATTTAATTTTTATGAGAGAAGTAAGTAGTATTGTTCTAATGTATTGTAATTGAAAGAAAGATCTTTTTTCTGCTTTTCTTTTACTACTATTACACCTTTTGGGCTGCAACGATGGCTCATAAGAAAGTAAAATATGCGTTTCTTATTTTAGAAGTATAAAAATAGGTGAAAATTAACAAATGCACTCTTTTGCGTAAAAATAGATTAATTGTGCCGGAGCAATGGCTCTGGCGTATTTTTAGCAGTGGTGCACATCCGGGAATTTTTTGTTTGATCACAAAAGTCTAAAGAAGTCAAGGGAAAAAAATAATCAATACACACAGATTCAAATACGATGGATTACTGCAAAATGTCATATTCAGTTTTAGCTTTAATCTCAATTACGTCAGTAATAAAGTTTCAAGTTTTCTTTTAGTTTTCCTAAATTTATATATCCGATTTGATCTAGTTTGAAAACTATAATGTATGGAAAATTTTGCAAGCAGTTAAGAAAAAGAATTCTAGCCCTACAAAAGTTTAACCACTGGTTATTAGTGAGTCATTTTTGGGTGAGGCGGAAATTCACGTCCATTTGGGGCATTTTATTTTCAGTTGTCGCTTTTGTTGAACGTGAAAGTGCGTTTACTAAGGAGAGAAATTTTTTCAAGTATTTGAGGATATTTGTTCAGAAAAAAATAGTAATTGAAACGTTAACTTTAGCTTTGTAGACATATCTTAAAAAGAAAACCATAAATCAGTTTCAATTATATGATACTTTAGTCAATTTTTTTTTGATTTTTTTTTGTGTTCAACAAAGCAGTCATCACTATTATAAAATTTCCTTTTAGGAAAAAAATAATTTCTTTTACCAACCCACCTAAAAGCCTTAGTATAATATAAAATAATAAACCACTTTTGAAGTAAAGGATGTACAATTGACTTTGAACAATACGGCTTTAAAAAAAATTGTTCTCAAAGAAGCCAGGTTAAATAAATTTTTAAGAAAATATGTATGTGCAAAACGCAATGCAATGTACTCTTTTCCTAAAAGGTCACACACGGAATAGTATGATATGTAAAAAGGGTGGGATATAACATGTTTAATAATTGTTTTAGTTACAAATTATAAGAAAATAACTATCTAAAACGGGTAAAGTAAACAAAAAGAAGACTTTTTAAAAAAATCATTCCTCTACCTTGAGGTTACATAAATCAGCAACCTTGAAACTAAAACTAAATAAAGTAACACATTTACGAATCACCGGTTTTATTACCATTTAGAGTCTTGAAAAAATTTTCATCAAAAAACGCCAACAATGCACTTAACAATAGTAACGCAAAATAATTCCTATAAAAGAAAGGAAAATAGCCGGCGGCTAGATAGTAATAAATAATTTATATGGTGATCATGTAGTTATAATTAGAGATCCCTTTGAAGCTTTAGTTTCACTGTCCTATAAAATTAATTTTTTTGCTCTCTACCAGTTTTTCAGGAACAATAACCATACAGTATTTAAAAATGATAATTTCTAAACATTTTTATTGGTAGATTAAGCAGTTCCTAATATTGTAACACCTTCTATCACATATGACGCCACCTAGTACTAATTTTTTTTCGTTGCAGTAAAAGCTATGCATAGGTTAATTACCGATTCAAAAGTGCATTCATTCGTTATATTTTTGCACACCCATCATGTGATTTTGATATATCCGCTTTCTTATTCTATACTAGAAAACAATAAAAAAAATTCATATATGAATATTATTCCCCATCCCAACAACCGGAATAAGTGAAATTCTGGACCTTTTCAGGTTTATTTTATCTTCGTTAAATAATGAAAATAATAAAAACCTGAGATAGATTTATGTGTGAGTATATAGATGATAGAAAGTACAAAAATGGCAATTCAATGAATAACATAATTACATAAAAGAATCAATCAGGAAAAGATTTTACGTAAACACATATAGTAGTGAATACTACAAAGTTAACAGTTTGGATTTTGATATGAAATTTAATTTAAGGCATGAAATTTCGTAAATGATCAACCATTGCAGTCAAAGGTTTCAAATCTTCTTTTGATTTACTAGAATTTATTATCATACATATTGAATGACAAAAGTTTTTGTGCATGCGATTTGTTAAAAGCCTGCAAACTTGATATTGCCTCGTAACAGTAAGTTTTTTCAATTATTAGGTTGTATACTACCTTAAATGCACATATTCATAAATCAAATTGTCAATTTATTGCAAATGGGTTAACGAGAAAATGAACTACCATTTTTAATCCTTAAGTTTAAAATCAATTTTTTAAAACTTTTTCAATTCAGAGGTATCTATATATGGTTGTTGCATAATAATAAAATATAATATCTAGTAAAAAAAATAGCCCACTGTTATTACAAAGATAAAAATAACATAGCAAATTATTTTTATTTACATTTCTCAACTAATGTGTTTATTTCCATTTTTTATGGTAAAACTTGTTGTTAAAATTTACAAATGATAAAATTTGCATTTATATATCTTACTTTTGTTATTATTTTCCATCTACCTGTTTATAACATAAATAGCTTTAAGTTTTTTTACTTAAAAATTATTATGCTCATCATCAAATGAAAAATGTTGATAACTAACCCAAAATAATATATTTAAACATTATTGAAGGTTGCCGCTAGAATGAAGAAAAAGACACACAAAAAGTATCAAGCAAAAGGGAAAATTTATAATTCAAATCGTGACAACTGCTAAAACATTTGCGAACATATAAATTAACTGCCTGTTGTACGAGAAAGAATTTATGTTAAAAATTTTCTATCACTTATCATAATAGCATTTAAATAAAAGTAATTATTTTGTGTGGAATTACATATATTTAACTTTTCATATAAGCAAATTTATTGCCTTTCTCAAACAAAGTAGATAGATATGGCCCTTAATGATCTTATTTGATTTATGATAAATTTTGTATTCGGATATAACGATAGATTTGTCAATGATTACGTTATGTTATATAAGAAATTAAGTAAAAAAATACTCCCAATTTTTCTGTTTTCGGCTATGGTTAGTATACTCTGATAAAACCAAATCTTCTAATAATCGTACTATGATTCACTTGTTTTTAGATGCTACTTAGGTTCTCTCTACATGTTAGCGTTTTCAACAGGAGCGTTATGACAGTATTTGACCGATGTTCTGCCCACTTTAATGTGCGATATTATGAGCGTAAGTGGAGCGGGGGGGGTTTAATCAAAGTGTCAATGTAATATTGTTACAGAGAAACTATATCAAATGACTTACACAATAGCATAAGCTTGTAAAAGTATTTGTGATGTTTCAAAGCCTCTAATCCGCTGGCTGGACCCCACACAAAACCCTTTGTGCCATTCAAGCCATCATTTAGTTTCGCCTCTACGATCACGCTTCTATAAAATCATATGATGAGGCGGCGGTGAAAAAAGATTAGAATAAATATCATGCGAAGTAAGAAAATGTAAACTAAAGTTAATAATACTTATCATAATTATTAATTAAAAATAAATACAAGAATAATAATGAGTACACAAAGTAGAAAGCCAAAGGTTCCAGCAGGATGGATAGCAGTATGGGATGAAGAATATTGTGAGTGGTTTTATGTTAGACAATCAACAAACGAATCACAATGGGAGGCGCCAAAGGGAACAGTTTTCCCTCCGGATATAGGACCACCACCATCATACCAAGCACCACCTAGAGAGCAAAGATCATCGGCCGCAGCCGATCAAGCAGCACAGCTTCATCAACAACAGCTTCAATTGCAACAACAGCAGATTCAACAGCAACAATTACAAATTCAACAGCAACAACAGCTATTGAATCAACAACAAATGAATCAACACCCCAAAAAAACACCCACATCTGGCGGTTCTGGTATGGGCGGTGCTGCAGCAGGTGCAGTTGGTGGTTTGATGTTAGGTAGTATGATGGCTAGAAGCAGAATGAGAAGAGGCCCTGTTGTTGTTGTTGGTGGCGGGCCTGGACGCCGTAGAAGATAATATATGTCTTGATGAAAATAATGAATTCTATATTTTTAAGTTTTAAGTTCTAATATCAAATTTAATAAAGTAGTTTAATGGATACTTTTTTTATAGCCATTGGAAAAATGTAGATAAGAGCTTTTAATTGATAGATTGAAGTGTCAAAGTTTACTGAGCAAATAATCTTTATTGGAGGTCATTTGTTTGAAAATGCCATTTTTTGTGTTTTTATTTTATTTATGATAAAGTAAAAATTGTTTATCGTTTGCTTTATTTTGCCTAGAGCGATAGTACGCATTTGATGAATTGTTAGGAGTGTAAGAAGGTTTTATAAAAATTAATAATAGTTAGCTTTATTCAGTGTAAGTTTGATTAGTGAAAATCAGTTGATTTATTTAATACTGTTATTACGTTTCCAAAAGATAATTACATGTACCTATATAATATAAATATATAATTGTAAGGGTCATTACTAATAAGATGATTTTCAAAATGTAAATATATTTCATTTTAAAAATAAAAAATTTATTAGATAAACATATTTAGTTATTGAGTTCTAATGCATCGGCAGGTTTGATTTCCCCATTTCTAATTTTAATCCATAAATTTTGAACATGTTGAACACCACTTTGAGTTAGAATGGTATGATCTGCTTTATTTTTATTGATAGAAAATGGATGTGGCCTATTTGTTGTTAAATTAATCAACGGATCAATGAAAATTTGTTTAACTAATGGTATGACAAATGAAATTTGCTCATGACTTTGTTCAATTTGTTTCTCAATGCCAGGAAGTTGTTTGAAGTTTCCCCAAACACTAGCCAATGCAGCCGCTTGAGACTCTACTCTATTAAAAAAAAAAGCAGTTAAAGTATTTCCAACCAAGGCCAATGTCTTATCACCAAGTGAAAAAGTAAACAAATAAAAATTTAAAAGATTTGGTTCTTGTTCAACTAGCTTTTCATCCAAATAAGGGTAAATAGTTTGATATCCAGTTGCAAAAATAATGACGTCAAAGTTAGCTTCAATTGTTCCATCAACAAACTTAACTGCATTTTCCTCGGGTAAAAATGAATCAATTAGTGGCTTATTTTTAAGCCCTTTTGCATACGAACAAGAAGTGACCCAATTTGTATGTGCAGTTGGGCTACTTCTTGAAACAAAAACATTTGAATCTTCTAGATTTCTCGGAAATGCATATTGCAATAAATCAATAGCAGAAACAGAAGTACCAACAACTAATATCTTTTTCTTGTTGTTAATAATCTCAGGGTTTTTAACGCTTTTTGCAAGTCTAATAGTAACATCTTTGTTGACCTTAATGAATTCTGATAATCCATTAAATTTTGGAATATAGGGAACAGTTTTACCGGAGGCTAAAATTACAGCATCAAAATTCTGTTTGTACCATTTCAACAATCTTTTACCGTTTTCATCAATATAAATAGATGACACCAAGATTTCCCATTTGCCACTATCTAGCTTTCTAACTCGTTCAACATTACTGTTCAATCTGATATATTGTCTTAAATTATTGTCATCAACAACTTTTTCAAGGTAATCAGAAACATCTGCAGCAGTTTGATGCATTGGAATGTTTTTATATTTATAATTTAGTTTATCTAGTTCTTTTGGTTCTAATTCTGCAAACGAAAAATGCATAAATTGATTAGTAACGTTGGTAAAAAGATCTTTATAAGCACCAGAACCTCTCCATTGATGTTTAATGATTTTGTCTGACTTTTTGTTAAGATCCTGCAATACTGGATTATTAAATGACGAATTCTCTAACTCAGCTTCCAATTCTTTTGATATTTCAAACTTCTTGTAGATATTTTCAGGTTTGGAAAGATCATCAAGAAACTCAAAATCTGGCAAATAAGGATCAGGACTATTTTCATGAAAAACACTTTTACTCCAAACACCACCAACAGTTGCATTTCTTTCAAAAGCAACTACTTCTTGATATTTTAACTCATCTTTGTATTTGGAAACATCCTTTTCTCCAAAGAGTGATTTACCTGATTTGGTAATTCTAGTAAATTCATAAACAGAAGCAATTCCAGATGGACCAGCACCTATAATTGCAACTGATTTAATGTCAAATGGGGTATTTGAGACCGTCATGGTTGCTGACAAATCAAATTTAATATTAATTACTTGCTTTTCTTGCCAAGTATATATACGATTTGACATTAGCCACAAATGCGGGGTGCCACACTGTGGCACATATGCTTACTTTAAAAATTGTAATATACACAGAAAAAGTCTTAACAACCTTTTTGCTTAATAACTTAACTCTTTTATAACATTGCTGCTTTTATGAGTTCAATCAATCATGATAAATTTCTAGTAAAACTACAAGATATACATGAGCTTTTTTGATGGCTCAGCTGCTCATGTTTTTTTTGGAAAAACGTTATTTCGTTATAGTTCAACTATAAAATAAAAGAATAAGTAAAAATCAGTTCCACTTGTGGATTGGTAAACCTAAAGCTTCTCTTTGTGACTTAGACTCTGGATCAAAGTAAGGCTTTTCAGCCAAGGAAGTAACTCTAGTACCGTGTCTTGGTTGCTTACCTTCATTATCCCAGACGTTTCTGTGTTGACTAATTCTGTTATCCCAGATAGCAGATGTTCCATAACCAGGCTTTGTAGTCCATTTAAATCTAACTTGAATATCAACGTTCTTTTCATAAACATCAAAAAGATAGCCCAAAATAAGATCAGATTCAACTGGTGACAAACCAACAATTCTCTTAGTTAAACCTCTATTTACATACAAAGATTTCCAACCAGTTGCAGGATGAGTTCTAACTAATGGGTGAGTACGCTCAACCTTGGCAGTATTACCAAGGGGATCATCTCTATTCAAATAAGTATGAGCAGAAACGAAAACAGCTTCCTTACCGTCCAAAAATTTCTTTAATTCATCACTTAATTTGTCATATGCACCATAACCAGAAGACCAAATAGTGTCACCTCCAACATCTGGAACAGTATCAAGATGTAAATGGGTGTATCCAGCAGGTTGATGCTCGTGGACTAAGTCAGTATGCCAGAGTTGGCTACCTGGAGCAGGGTATTTTTCACCATTCCAGTTTGAAAGGTTAGCATTCGCAAAGTTTAATTCCATACCACGTTTGACCAAAAAATCATTCCAAATAACAGTGGCACCTGGTAATCCCGGAATCTGTAAACCTTGTGGATGTTTTTCAACATTACCATAATAATCACCAAGCTCCCATTGCTTTTTTGGTGGTAACTTTTGATCTCTAAAAAAAACAACACCTCTTTCAGCAATAAGTAAAGCTAATTCATCTCTTTGTTGATTATTAAGATCAGCCAATTGCAAACCAACAATTTCAGTACCAATTTTATCGGTATAGTTGATGACTTCTTTGGCGGCACTCAAAAGAGCCTTTTTTTCAGGATCTGCGCCCTTACCTCTTTCAATGTAAGGAACGTCTTCACTTCTAACAGCAAATGCTTGATCAACAAACACTGGAATCTTAGATCTATCTGGAATTTCAGGGTAACCTTGACTCAAGTCAATACCGTCATCTTCTAATCTCTTTCTACTGTGTTCTGGCAAAAGTTCAGCACCAAGAGGATCTCTACCAACAACTAGCTGAGAACTGATAAAACGAGACCTAGTAATATTCAAACCTCTAGCGTTTCTAACTAAGGCTTCAATTTGTTGGTCAATTGGAATATCATCAACAACAACTGCTTTAGTTGTTTCGGAAGTGTTTGTTTTAGTGGTGGTTGTTGTCATTATTTTAATTTATTGGCAAGTTGAATATTTAACTTATACTTCATCTGACTCTTATTTATGGTTACTATTATCCCATATTTATACAAAATGATTTGTAATACAAATCTGTATTGTGGCTTTTTCTTTATGGGTGTATATCTACATTTGTGGTTCCAGTAAATTACTAGTCTTACTTTTTCACTCTTTACTTTTTCATGGAAAATAACCTTTTTTAGTCAGGGCCTCAGTTTTATTTTTGGAAGGTTTGGCGGTTTTACTCAAATAAATAGATCAATGGCAATAAACAATAAATTAACCAAGGAAAGCGTTTATAGACTTAAGAAAAGTATTAATTGCTTTTCCGGAAGGTAATGAGATTAAAACATAAGAATTATTAATTAATATAGTAATTTTTTTGTAAAAAAATAATAAAATTCAATATTTTTGAACTTACCCCAGGTTTTGCTTGACACTATTTTATATTGTTAAGAAATCTTATTCACAATATTACCCTACAACGAAAACTTTTATCTTTACTGAATCATAAATATAAATTTTATTTATTCATTTTTTCCTTATCGGCAGTTTCAAAGGATTGAAACGTTTTTTCTTATCAAATGAAAAAATTCGTTGTCAAGCTTCTTTGAAAAAGCCATGAATTTTTGTTATGGTCTTATGACCCGAAAATATCTATGCTAAGGGCCGCAAAACATTTTATGATATGCAATAAGATTTATATTAATTAATTAAATAGTAGTAAACAGATATAATGACAAGAAAAATGAGTATTTAGGAAATGCAATAATTAACGTTGGCATGTACCCTTTGGACATGAGCATGCATCTGCCTTTTTTTGACAGCAGCCAGTGTTACCAACACAAACACACTTACCATGAGCACAAGAACGCTTATCTAATTCCACAACCTCAGGCTCGCATGTACACACGTCACCCGAACATTTACATTTCTTGGCGCAAGTGCAAACTGGTTGGCATGAACATTTAGGAGTTTGATAATCAGCATTTGTATTTTCACAACAGTTGGACATTTTTAATTTTTATGTATTGAAGGTATTATGTATCTTTTGAATGGATAATAGCTGCTATATGCTATCTGGTGAACTCATGGCACAAGGCATACTTTTATAGTTTTCAACTTTTCGGTGGGGATGATTCCGCCTTGAGTGACATTTTTCAACTATCACCTGAGCGTGTTGAAAAAATTTTAAAATCAGCTAAAAGAACTCAAAGTGACACCACTGGACTTGAACAAAAAAAGGACTTCCACTTTGAGATTGTAAAGGCTATTAATCCAATATACTTTATATTAGTTTAAAAGCCCCAAATTATATAAATAAATCTTTTCTAATGCCAAATTAGATATTGATTTAATGTCTTTATGTTGTTTCAATCAAAAAAAAAATCCTCAGTTAATAAAAATTTTCTGATTGGATCTCCAGATGATAGTATTAATAATATTTTATTTACAATGTAATTATAGAAATTCAAAGGAGACATTAAATCTAGTTTAAAGTTTTTTTATTCTTGTATATTTGTAATCTTTGGAACAATTTTATTTTAACTTGTTACTATAATGCTGACTAAAAAACCAAATAACGAAAATTGCAGTAATATTGTAGATGTCAGTTCTCCATTATTGTTTTTTTACTTAATTTATAGATGTATTATTCAAACTATAGTATGGTATTAAATATACGATATTTGAGGTGATTGCGTCCCCTTAAAACAAAAAGAAAGGTTTGTGTAACGGATTTCCATTTTATTTTTTAAAACGTTGACATTTTTTATGGGGTCTTTTTTTTAGTGGGGATTTGCCGTTTTTCCACTTTTCACTTTTAAACTATAATAATATAGTTTTAATATACAAGTGCAAAATGATGACGCTACTTCTAATATTTTTTTTATGCTAGAAAAACGATAATTTTATCTTATAATATATTACTCAAAATTTAGTAACTAGAAAAGTGCTGTATATAGAATAGTCCCCAGTATTGTTTACCAAACTAACAATTCGTCAAAATAGTCAAAACTCTTGTCATATTTGGTGACACCTTCAGTAACCAAGTTTCTTATTTCATCCATCATTCTTGGAGGACCACAGGCAGTAATACCAATACTTGATGCATTACTTAATGTAATTTCTTTATCGAAAACCTGAGCGAGAGAAGGTCTTCCATAATGTATTTCAACCGAGCTGGCATTAATTGAGGCGATTTTTTCTTCGTCAGAGTTTTTGGCCTCATCGGAAGCTGACTCGTTCTCATTTTCTGAAATTAGCTCAGTATTATCACAATAACGGCTTTCGCCTGTTTCTTTTGTAACGAAGATGGTAGTTGGAATTTTAACATCTTGGAATAAATAAGAATATGCCTTTGCCATTGATAAAGTAGGAACAACCCAAATTAATTTACCATTAGTGATTTCGGAAGCAGTATCAAGAATAGCTGGTGCACCAGAACCACCGGCAAATAATAATGTTTCATCCATTTTTCTGATACCAGAGTTACCAATGGCACCATAAGGACCTTCGACACAAATTTTCCAGTTGACTGGCTTTCCAGAATCTTTAACTTGTTTCCAAATGCGTCTTGTTATACCCTCCTTGATTTTAATATAAGCAAAAATTTGGTCATCTCTACAAACAACACAAAATGGATGATTTTGCCAAAATAATAAACCTCCAAAATACATGTAAGCATATTGACCAGAAGCAGTTGTCCACCAAACTGGTTTTTTAGTAACGACTTGAATTAATTCGTCATCGACAACAGTAATAGTGGCATTTCTGACACCAAAACCAGACATTCTAATAATTCTGACAACTCTATCAACACCCCAGACAGCACATGCGGCCACAAGCCACTCACACCAACCAAGAATGTTACAATGGTACCAACACATAGTAATAAAGGAAACACCCATAAGAATATGAATAATAACAAAATATTCATAAAATCTTTTTCTAAGAGCATGAATAGCAAAACCACACATAACACAACATAAAACGGTAGCGGCAACACCACATGCAAAATAAGTATATTCAAGTTCTAACGTATAGGCACTAAGAATATTGGTGAATAAAGCTGAATGAATGATTGAATCAATACACATCCAAATAGCCAAAGTTTTGTGAAAATGAAGGAATGTAGCATGTGACCAACCAGTTATGTATAAAAGGAAATTGTTTCTACCAGCAAATAAAACAATTAATGGAATAATACCAAAGGCCAAAATACCAGATCTATCTGCTAAAAATCTTTTCCAGGTACGCTCTTTTGAGACAAAGAAATGTGCATCTTCTAAGTAATAAGGAGCACAGTAAAAACCAATATGAAATGCAAACACAACTACGTCAATAATAAATTGAATTCTATTTGGATATAGCATGGTAAAGTACTTCCAACCATATTCAGTACTAAATTTACCATTTGGAAGAAGAGTTGGGAAAATGATATATTTCTGACAAAGTTTTGAAAATTTGGATTTGTTGATTTTTTTGGTTAGACCAGTAGTTCTAGTAAGTGTGTAAAGACCACCAATAATAGAAGCAAGGAAGAAAATACCACAGAAACCAACTGCATACCATGTTGAATTATCCATATTGGTATAATGTCTTTTGATACCCTTAAATCTAATTCTATCAACTTCCATATATGGAAGTGTTGGACTATAAATAGGTAAAGAAGTATTACCAACTTCTGCCAATGGAACAAAATATTCGGTAGCATTTTTAAGTTGAGCTTCAAAGTAACTTGCTTTATTTTTATAGTTGGTAAATTTTCCACAGTATAATTCAACCACTTTGTAAACATTTTTCATTAGCTTTTTGTCATGATTGGCATAATCATCAGTACACATAAGAATTGTACCTGTTGTTGGTGGATAAGAGCAAAGACCATCATAATAAGATGAACCTTTTTTTGGTTTATCTGCTACGAAATCCCATACAAATTGCTTACGTGCAAGACCCACACATGAAAACAACTCAGCGTAACCTTTAGATGATCTCATGTTGGTCCAATAAGCAGGAGTAGCATAAGCAGTACTTAGAAATAACAGCCAAAGAACAACAAATTTCATTATTGGTGTTTATTACTTAATTTAATAGACATATATATATATTATAGTGGACATTTCACGGCTTTTAAATAGAAAAGGGTTTGAACCCTTAAATAATTATAATAGCGGAAATATCGATCATTTGAAGTAATTAAAAGAATTGTAATAGGTTTATAGAGAAAAAACAATGTTTTTGATTGTTTTTTGGTTATTGGTACCGATATATCCCAATCGGAGTTCTTGCTTTAAAACAGAAAAAAAAATGTAACATGAGCCGATTAAACACGGCTTTAAGAAGAAAAAATTTTCTGTTTAAGGAGTATATAAACAAAAAAACTTATCTTTTTTATTTGTTTGCAGAATAATCAAAAAGTAACGGCATTAGTTTTTTATGTTTTTCTCCTGAATTAACCTGCTAATTGAATCATAATGAAACTTAGCTATTTATTAAACTTTTTTGTAAACTTTAAATTTTAAATTTTAAACTTTTTTCATACTGCCGAAAACGGTACTTTGTTTTTGGTGGCATGCATTGTTAGAAATTCCCGAAGAGAAGTTTGTCACCTGTTTGAACAAAAACCGAAAAAGAATTAATGGCATTATAATTAGTACTTTTTTGAATATCATAACAAATGCGTTGATTGGATGAAATGCCAGCAACTAAAACCTATTTTACAAGGTTAAATTAAAAAAGAAAACGGTTATATTTATTGTGAACTAGTATTTTTTATGTCACATTAGGGGACCCTTTTCAAAGAACTTTTACTTTTTTTTGTTTTAGCAAGTGCAACAACTCGTCAATTTAGAAAAAATTCCGTTAATAGCGGTGTTATCGGAAAAACCCTATATTTATACTATATTTGTGAGCACATTAACTTTAGAAAAGCCGTAGTCAATACAATAGGAAATATCCCACGTGTGAGCTATTAAGAAGGGAATTGATTGGATGACGTTACAAAACTGAAAATATAAAGGCAAAAGAAAACCAGTTTAAAAATATGATTTGCAATAAGTTTTATTTCATGGGCAAGGGCAGGAACCAGATGTAACAATAATACTAGAAAACTATAAATTGTATAAAAAATAATGATTAAAAATATTTAATTTCTATTAAATCAAAGGACAAATAATTGATGTTGTTGTTGTTGTGTTTTTTGGAAAAGTTTTTTTTATTGTTAGACAAAATAAAATCATGCATGATCATGTTATGTTAAACAAAGTAAAAAGGTGGCTTAATCTTTCAATTCAAAACATGTTGAAACTAAGCCTTTATTTAATCCCTTTAAACCTATTGGGGTTTAAAAAAATATAAACTTTAAGCCTTGTTTTACCTAAAATAATAAAATCGTTGATAGTAAATTAAAACAACATAAATATATTTATATAATATCAATAGATATTTACAGTAATAAGTAAGAAGTGAATGCAAAAGATATGTCTCTCAATGAAAACAGGGTAATTTAATTAAAAGTTAGCCGTCAAATAATATAAAGTTATATCATAACATTATTAAATTATTATTGTATTGAAATTATATCAATGACAATATATCAATATCTTTTATCAAAATATCATCTTTGTATTTTTATTTCAAATGAAATGTTTATTTACGAAGGCAAAGCTTATTTTTTTTTTTCAATTGAATAGTGGTGATATTGCTACTATTTGTTGCAAAATAAAACGCAACTCATGGATGAAAAAAAAAAACAAGGTTTATTATCAACCATTTTTTAAACAACAAAGTGACAATGGGTTCAAAAGACAGAAAACCAATCGTTCCAGATGGATGGATTGCTCTATGGGATGATCAATACAATGAATGGTTCTACGTGAATGAATCAAGTAAAGAATCCCAATGGGAAGCCCCAAAAGGTACATTTTTCCCACCAGAAAAAGCGCCATCTTCATATGAAGAACCAATTCAACAATCCAAACAACAATACGTTCAAGAATCTAGCCAACAATATGTGCAACAACAAAATCAGCAACCATCTCAAGCATCTAGTCAGCAATACTATCAAGAAACAAATCAACAGTATGTTCAACAACCAAATCAACAGTATGTTCAACAACCAAATCAACAGTATGTTCAACAACCAAATCAGCAATATGTGCAACAGCAAACTCAACAATATGATGCTTATTCTTCTCAACTTAACCAGCAACAAGTGAACTCAACTACTACTTCTCAAACAAAGAAAACATCATCAACTGCTTCTACCTTAGGTGGTGCTGCTGCAGGTGCCATTGGTGGTCTGTTATTAGGTAGTTTGCTTGGTAGGGGTAAGCATGATCATTCTAACAATTCTTTTAACTCTGGTAATGGTGGAAATGGTGGTCGCCCTCCATTTGGCGGTCATTCTCATGGCGGCCCTCATCATGGCGGCCCTCCACCTGGTGGCCCTCCACCTGGTGGACGTCATAGAATGTAATCAAAATATTTATAATTGATTACTAAGAACAATTAATAGATAATGATAATATTTATAATTGATCACTAAGAAGAATTAATAAATAATAATAATATTTATATTTAATTTACTTTTTTAGTGATATAGGATTAAAAACATCATTTTTCTTAGTTCCTTATAATAAATGTTAAATTTTATTAGAAATACCAAACATTCACTATTTTGTGTATTTACATGATAAATCTTTGAATTCAGCTGTTTATAATATAATTATAAATTAAAACAAAAGAAGATTGTCAACCTCTCTATGTTCAAAAATTATAGAGAAGATCAATGAAGTTAAGGTTTCTATCAATTCCTGCAAATAGATCTTATATTTGAAAAAAAAAATATAACTCCCTATCAGGGGCTCGAACCCTGGACATTTCGGTTAAAAGCCGAACGCTCTACCGACTGAGCTAACAGGGAGGCTTATGATGTTGTTTGAGTTTAGAATATTACACAGCTAATTATAACCATTAATGGCAAGAAATAAAATTATTTATTGCTGATAGAGTACTAAAGTATAATTATTTAGTGGTTGTGAAATTAAATATAAAACTAAAAAAAAACTCAATTGTGCATACACAAAGAATTTTCATTAAAAAAAAATATTAGAATAATTGTTAAACTAAATGAGAAATGGATACTGGCAAATATTGTAAATATAGTTGCTCATAGGTAAGATATTGTTAAATGTGTAATATTAAATATTTTATTCAAATTTAACTTTACATATTTGTCTTACATACATGTATTAATGTAAACATAAGAATCATGTTAGGTTAGTATTCATTTAACATGTAAATATCTAATATTTTTCCTAATATAGGTTACCACTCTTACGTATATGAGAAGGCATTAGTATCAGACAGTTCTACCAATAATACCAAATAAAACTGAATTTATTAATAGATAATTATAAACTATATTTTATTAGTAAAAAGAAGTTATTCTTCAATCTTATTTTTTTCATTTTTTGTCCTTTTCTAAAAACTTTCTTGTATCATAGTGGCTTTGATTGAACTTATAGCTATATTTTTCAAAAAAAAAAAAAAATGAAAATGTTAAATACATATATATTATTTCAGCAAAGTAATTTCGAATTTGTTTAAAATTTAACAAAAAAGTAAAGAAAAGTTATCCAGCTTAAATATACAAATAAGTATGTACGGTTAAATTAGTCAAATCTTTTTTATGATATAAAATTCAATATTCAATATAAACAATAAGCTGTCTTTCAATGGGAACCAAGAAACAAATATGATCTTATATCTGACTACTAATTATCTAGTAATTCAACATGTTAATATTGTCTTTATATTTCTTGTTTTTTAGTGAAAATATTTTCCAAGAAGAACTTTGAAACGTAATTCTATTTACATTAATGATATATAAATTTGTACCTGTGGAAAATAAAGATAGATGTACAACTCAAACAACCGTTTTTGTAGTGACTTCTTCATTAGGGCTTAGTAATAATATTTTCTGTGGAAAAATCATAGTGAAAAAAGTGGTAATGTTCTGCATTTGATATGATAAAGGTTGTGCTCAGGCTCAAAATTTCAACCACAAAATTGAAATGCAAGAAAATATTGCTGAAAACATAAGTAGTTGTGCCTAGTTATACTTTGTCAATATTAGCTTAATTTGTTACCAAAAAAGGATTTAAGCTGGCGGTTTAGACATGTCTTTATCCTTACATATTTTAAAGAAAATAACTAGAATGTAAAAAGGAGTGTCTAAGACAATATTTTACCTTTTATTATGGATGTACAACAAAGCAAAAATTTAAAGTTGTAAAAAGAATTCTTTTTTGTCCTATAGTAATGAAACCACAAGTATGATATTATTGAAAATTCAACCTAAAGTTAAACTGAAGTTTATTTTGATTAAGAAGATGATAAGACATTAAAACTTACTAGATATAATTGAAAAAGCAATAAGGTTAACTATCAACTTATAATAAATTCCTCCAAAAAGAGGCGTTAAAAAGATCACTTTAATATTTGCAATAAGCTGTGGCTTTGAACATAAACCTCGCCAAATTTATCCATAGCTATAACACGGACATTAATTGCTAAAATCATTTTCATTGTAAAATAGTCATTTTGTTTTTAATAGTTTGCCGATATGTTATTACTCTGTCAAATCATGATCTAAATTAGAGGTAGGTTTTTGAAATTAAACATGATTGATATTTGAAATGTATGAAAACCAAAAAACGGCTAAAAACTTGATAATAAACGAATCGAATGGTATTTTAGGTGATGAGGCTGATTCAAAAAGCTTTTTTAATATAAGAACCGACTTTATTAATAGAATGTGAGCTTGATTAGATTGACTACCAATATCGGATATAGTTACCTAATATGGAATTTGATAAGACAAATAACAATTGATCGCAAGCATGTTTATCAATGCTAAAACAACCTAAAACCTGATGATAAAAATAGAAAAAATATATCAATACCTTCTCTATTCTAATATTCATTAAATCAAGTCTGTAAATTAGAAAATATTATATGGTGGAAAATAATGCTCATTGATAAAATATGTTTACATTACGTAAATTAATAATAAGCAGAACACTTGAAGTGAAAAAGTATTAGCATATTTTAAGCATATGTGTGACCTAAACACAAATAAAATTGAATAAAAGAACAGCGTGTGATAATTTCTTTCTATTTTTATGGGAAAACTGCTTCATATCATATAAAAACTAATTAGGTATAACTTTCAGTAATGTACTAAATGATATACTCAACAATGTTAATACTTTCTTTATTCTTATTAGCTATAAAACTATGAGCAAGATTAAAGATTAATTTAATGCAATATGTTTTTAGAATAAAGTTCAAAAGGTATGGTAGCATCACTGGTGTTTAGTTGTTAATTATTTCTATTGCTAAGTATTAAAATGGATAAGTTTTACATGAAACACTGGAGTAGAAAAATTTTAAAGAAATACATATGTTACTTGATATGAAATAATAAATTCTATTCACAAATGTGATAGTTTCTTAAGATTATTATCTGACGGAATAATGAAAAGTTTTTATTCTGTGTGATTTCGTCATCAATTTATTCGAGATTTTTTTATTGCGTTTAATAGTATATTTTTTTCTTGTATATTCTACAGTTTATTTTAATGCAAAATAGATCAATAAATTACATCTAGTCATAATTAAAAGAAGATTAAGTAAGCCATCATATTAAATGTCAATTTAGGCATTAGAAACCTCGAAAAACTTTTTTTTTTTCAGATCCTTTGGTCCAGCTGACAGCTAGATTCCTATAATATTACACGAATGCTAAGCGATGCGTTATTAATTATTAAATAGCTCCGATAAGTTATTCTGCATTTATCTGTTATAAAAAAAAATGACCTAGTACACAATCACGCCGCTTGATCAACTTTCATAATTAAATGAAATAAAAACACAAAAAATGATTTGTGTTGTACTTTTCTATCTTAGACAATTCACTTTCAGCTTCTAGTTCAATGTAATTGGAATCATCTGTTTTCTTTTAATGAAAACATCCGATCAGTTTTTTTTTATCTTCGTAAAGTTTTGGACAATAAGATTTAAAATTTTTCAATGGCATGATGACCTGCTGTTTACTCCTATTCTTTCCTTTATCATACAATTAGTCGCTAAAAGTGTCATTTGTTACAAGTCTCATCATGGAAACTATCCGACAACTCATGTTGCTATACTACAGATGAGTGAAATCTGATGTTAATTGCAGTTAATAGTGTTATAGTGCCGAGCCTTTTTCTTTATCTCGGTGTCCCACATCAGACTGTTTGGTTTTTTAGTGGCTGAACACTTGTGCAAAAAAGCTAAGTTCAAAAATATTCTTTGACACCGGTACATTCAAGCAAAAACATTCAACTATCCAACATCAAGTATCAACGTTAACACAAGCTTTTATTTTAAATCTATTAAACTTTCTTCTCGTAATTTTAACGGTTCCGTTCTCTGAACTATTCGTGTTTATCATGGGGGAACGAGTTGCCTAATTTGGATGATTCGTATCTTATTCTTTTGATAACGAAATTTTTCCAGAACCTTTATCATAACGATTATCGATATCTTGAAAATAGAATATTGGTATAAAGAGCTTGCAAAATACAACTTTTAGTTGTTTTAAAATATGAAGGTTGAATTGCTAGATAAACATGCAACCAAAAACGTCTGCTATATTTTCACCTGTTCAGACGGTAACTTCAAGAGCTGAATATATTACATCTTTTGCTTCTCCAATTAGAGAAATTGATGCCATTCATGTCGATAATGATGAATGTCTTCTTGCAGAGATTGGTTATAAACAAGAACTTAAAAGAAAGTTCTCCACTTTTCAAATCTTTGGTATTGCCTACTCAATCATGGGTATTTTACCATCTGTGTCATCTCTTTTAGGTGTTGCTTTAGCTTCCGGTCCATCTGGTGCCCTTTGGTCCTGGTTAATTTCTTCTTGCTTTATTTTAAGTGTTGGTGTTAGTATGTCGGAGTTAGCATCTGCTATTCCAACCTCCGGTGGACTTTATTATTGGACGTATTACTATGCTCCGCAAACATGGAGAGTTCCATTGTCATTTCTTATTGGTTTATCAAATACTTTGGCTTTGACGGCTGGTACCGTCTCAGTCTTTTATGGTAATGCTCAGGAAATTTTAGCTGCTGTTTACCTAACCCAAGATGGAGCATTTGAAATTACATCCCCAAAAACTTATGGTGTGTTTGCAGCTTGTATAATTACTGGTGGCCTATTAACTTGTGTTTCATCCAGAAACGTTGCATTGCTTCAAACTGTTTCATCATGTTGTCATACCAGTCTTTTTATCCTTTTTATTATTGCTTTACCAATTGGTACTAAAATTAATAGAGGTGGATTCAATGATGGTAAGTTTATTTTTGGTACCGTTCAAAACTATTCAGATTGGCCAATTGGTTGGCAATTTTGTTTATCCATGATGACAGCCGTTTGGACTATCGGTGGATTTGATTCTTGTGTTCATATGTCGGAAGAAGCAAACAATGCTTCATATGGTGTTCCAATTGGTATTAGTAGCGCCATTGGTACCTGTGGTATTATTGGTTGGATTATCATGATTGTTTGTACTTCATGTATGTCACAAGATGTTGCAGCTGTTTTGGAAACCCCAACAGGCTTTCCAATGGCTCAAATCATTGATGATTCACTTGGAAGGAACTGGGCAATTGCTTTTATGTCATTGATGGCTGCTTGTCAATGGCTTATGGGTACTTCTTTAGTTACGGCTGTTTCAAGACAAATTTGGGCTTTTGCAAGAGATGATGGTTTACCATTTTCTGATATTGTCAAAGTTGTTAACAAGACTGTCCATGTTCCTTTAAGAGCTATTATTTTTGCCTGTATTCTTGGTTTAGCTTTAGGATGCTTATGTCTTGCAGGTAGCACAGCAGCCTCTGCTTTATTTTCTCTTAGTGTGTGTGCTAACTATGTTGCTTGGTGTACACCAATCTTTCTCAAACTTACATTTGGAGCCCATAAGTTTAAAGCAGGTACTTTTTACTTAGGTCCTTTCTGGTCCAAGGTTAATGGTTGGGTTGCTTGTACTTGGGGTCTTTTTATTATAATTTTAGTCTGTTTCCCAGGTTCAAAAGAAGTTACTAAGGATACTATGAACTATTGTATTGTTATATCTGGTGGTGTTTGGATTTTATCACTTGTCTTCTTCTATAGTTACAAGTATAAGTATTATCACGGTCCAAAATCAAACTTGAATGATGATACTATTACGTCTATTTCTTCATCTACTGAACATGTGCTGATTGATAACATTATCAAAGAGTGAATTCACTTTTTATGAAACTTTTTATAATACTTTTTATATTTGATCTTTTGGTTAACTTTTTTAATAACCCTCTTCAAAAATGCTTATTTTATTTTTTTTACTTGTAAAAGTAAGGATGTTTTGAATATAAAATACTGATGCTAGATATTTATAAATATCCATATATTCCTGTTTCAAAGTCTAGTACGTCATGTGTAACTTCTTGCTCATGTGTAGGTTGCTGAGCTAAGTTAAGGTACGGTTATTATTAATTATTTAACTAAAAATATTATTACTATTAATCGCTAAAATTTTTTTGCCATCACTCTGTCGAAAACAATTTTAAGAGTTTAGCTAGAAACCACCAACAGTTTGGCATAGGGGAAATGCAATTCCAGTTTTTATAAACTTTAATATTTCTAAGCGATCTGGTAACTTATTTTAGAAGATAAAGGAAATACTTTTACAATAATAGATTGCGCGATTAGATAATGGTAGCTTTCATCTGATAACGATGCAAGGTACTCAATTCCCGCCAAGAACCGTTTTATGAATTATTAAAATTTGAAAATAAAACTATAATTCAAGTCGTCTGTAAAATATAATCAACATAAAGCAGACGAAAAGGCTGCTTCATTAATTTTGTCATTTCTATATATCTGTACTTAAAGTGCGCTATTGAAATACGTTTTTTTTCTTTTAAAGGAACGGCTTGATATCAAGATTATTTATGTTTTTAATTACCTATCAAGAGATTTTCTATCACAACTTTTACGCTAACCCGCTTAGAACGAGGCTGGTAATATATTAGCGTCTACCAAACTATCTTGATACGTTGAAAATAAAAAATCACCAATATGATGAATTGCAATGCAGCTCCATGTAACGACAAACCTTTCAAATTTAAAAGGCAACACAAGGTTTATACAAAAAAGCAGTAATCAATACTGAAGTTACAAGAAGATGTTAAACTTTCTTAAAGGCATTTAGTAATGACAAGGAAAAATTCAAAATGTACTCTATAACTGATACTGCGGAAAAATAAAATATAAAAATATTTTTTATCAACGACACAGTATATCAAAATTTGTCTCTGCAATGTATACTTTCATTGCTACTATTACAAAATTATATGTTGTTATAAATATGATTTTCAAATATTTCTAACTTTTTCTGATAGCCTTAGTTTAAATTATGTTAAAGACGTTATCAGTGATAGATATTTGAAAAAAATCTTTTATGAATTAGATAAATAATATGCTATTTGAAATGCAACCTCAATTCTAAGCAAATAGTAGAAAATCAATTAGTTGTAGAAAAATATCAAAATCTTTATTATTTACAAGTAATATATTTTACAACATTTCAGATGATAGATCTTTCAAAATTCTGAAAGGTTGACCTCTCCAGGTAATTTTTGAACCAGTAACAGCAATTATCCAAATGGGTAAAGCAAGAATTTCTCGTAAACACCAAAACATAATAATATGGCTTGAACTTCTTTTGTTAATGTTAACTTTCATATTTGAATCACTATTAAGATATTCAAAAATTTTAAAATATTGATTGTAATCAGAGATGAACCATAAAGTCATATGAACAAAAAACCATTTCCACCAAATGGTGCATTGGTTGTAGAGGAGAACATTTAAGCTGAAAGATCCTACTAAACCAGATAAAATACTTTCAGTGAAGGGTTCAGTTAAAGTAGCTACTAAGATCATATATTTTCTAACTCTCAACCATCTAATTCTTCTATCCATATAATTATGAATAGAATTTTGCCCATTTAGAGGTTGCAAAACCATGTCCATCGACATACCTGCACAACCATTAACATTATCCCATAATGCAATACCCATCATGTTATCTTCACCAATATATTTTGCAAAATATCTGATACCTTCACCAAATTGACAATCAACACCATATCTACTAACAGCTAAATCAAGATCAGATCTTCTAAAAATATTAGATTTACCATTAATACAAGGGGCCAATTGAGCTCTATTGATACCAGTGTAAAATTTAGCATGAGAGGAAGACATAAACATTTCATCTAGATAAGCACCCCAATTTTTAGCTGTTGAAGAAGGTTCACACCATGCAAGTGGTATATGAGTTATAATTTTTATAGATTTGTTTAATGGAGAAACAAAAGATGAACCGTTAGTTTTATTATTCATTAATGAAAAAATTGATCTCTTCAATGTATCATTCCTTGACCAAACATTGGAATCCATGATCCAAATAATATCGTATTTGGCATTCTTATACCCCTTTGCAAGGTTATTTATCTTTGGGTTAGGACCGAAATGATCTTTATTGGGCGTATCTATGGTATCTATTAATAATTTAGCATCAATACCCGGATAATCCGAAATCAGTTTCTTAACTAGCGGGATACAAGCATCAGATGGATCTTGAACACAGAATATTATTTCTAATTTACTTGGATCATATAGTTGTTCAAATGATGATTTCAATGTTCTCTCCATATCTGAATCAATTCCTTTCAGTGGTCTTAGGATCGTGACTGGTTCTAATGTTGACATATTACCAATTTGAAGATCTAGTTCACGTCGGCGTTTTGGATTAAAGTTGTATATGAGTTGGAAAACACCCATAAATGCTATAGATAAAACAACTATATAAAGAATTAAGAGTGGACACGCAATAAGGTATGACCACATCATTTTTCAATTGGTTTCACGTCAAAACAGCTTACTATTATTAAAAAATCTTATATTTTGCAGATTCATAAATTTTTCCATGCTCTTTGAGGAAACTACTCAGCTTTATTTCGATTTATAAAAAAAAAAAAAAATCTAAACATACAAGTTTTATAAAAGTTTAATAAACTTTAAAAACCAAAAAGTGGTTTTAATAATGAAGGTTATAAGTAGATAAATTTAAATTTTAGCCTTTTTTGAAACAAAATTAGTTAAATTGGATAATTTACCATCTTTGAACACAGCAATTGGAGTTAACTTTGGTGTAACAATTTTCCAACCACAAGATTGATTGGATTCAATATGAACACTACCAATAGATTCAATTATCAAATCAAAGCTATTTGCTTCTTTGACCTCCTGAGTTTTCCATTTGGGATATTTGATAAATGGATTCTCTTTCAATAAATCAACAATACTTTCATTTTTTATACTATTTATCTCTAACAAAGGTCTAGTTGGTAAGTCTCCGGATAAAGTTACTTTAAAATTTTCACCAAACCTTCCCTTTGGAGTTATGAAAACCATTTTAGATATTTCAATACTTTTGAAACCATTTTTAAATTGAAAAACTAATGATTGACCAGTTCTATTACTTTCCTTACTAACGGTCTGAATAGATTTGAATAAATGTGATCTTCCCATAGATGAAGCATGTGCAAATATACCACCAAATTCATTGATATTATTACCAGTGCTGATCCAACCAGGAATATCCACAATTTGCAAAGAAGGAATTTCCCAAACTCTTGGCTTAGTTATTGGCTTCTGGCCTTTTGTCAATTTATTACTGATACCAAAATTAGGATTTTGCTTGACTCCTTGAGAGTAATAAGTATTCATAATATGTTTTATAATAGTAGATTTACCAGAATTGACAGGCCCAACAAAGTATGTTGGTAATATTTGTTCATTATGATCAGTCAAAGACTTCATCAAACGTTCTAAGTTGGGACTTTGTTGATTAAACTCATAAATGTTATTTTCATTGATATCTACTCCCAAATATTGAGTTAATAGATCTTTAAAATTTATCTTGTGAGTGATACCTTGATCCGTTTTGGAAATGATCCAATGCACATCTTGAATGTTCAATCCTCTTTGCTCCAATTCAGATGGTAGATCTGGAGGTATGCTTAATGGAAAGTCTGTCCAAGGAGCTACAATAATGGTATTAGGAGCTGTTGTATTAGGAATAGGTGTGTTACGTTTATTGATGATATTTAAAATAGAGGTTGGTTTCCATGGTTGTACCGACTTATTATGACTTAAAAGCGTTCTTAAGTGAATAGGAAGAGATTTCCAGTCTAATGTAGAAAACCTGGTATTCTTTAACAACGGATGGAGCATTTCCACAATAAAAATTTAGTATTTGCTTAATATTATTTTAGTATATAAAATTTTTCACCAAATCAAATATATATAATTTTTCATATATGTAAGAAAATAAAAAAATAGATGTGAAATCAAATTAAAGTTATAATAATAAAAAAGGTCATTAATACAGGCATATAAAGAAAGATATAGAAACCGTATATGCATATGAATATGAAAGAATTGTAAAATAAAAAAAGCAGGGCTTTATTGGAAGTGAAATACATGAATATGATGTCATAATCATATGAAAGTCGTAAGATAGATCAATTTATAGATTGATTATTTTTGTTGCAACACTTCTTGAAGAGCTTCGTCGTTGGCATTGAAGTCCACCTTCTTGTGAGCTTTTTCCAAGTTTTCTTCGTACATGGACAACCCCATTGAGGCCAGAAGCAGAGCGACAGTAAGGAATTGTGCGTACATTCTAGCTTGAACAAACTTTTGTGTCTTAGTTAAAATAGGATCTCTGTTAACGTAAATCCAAGATCCCCACATAGACATAGCCCATAAACCAGTAATAATAGGGTATTTGTTAGCATCTAATGTTTCAACAACCTTTTCTGTTGTTGAAAGAGAAGACCAACGTCTATGCTCTTCAATAATTCTGTTTTGAGATGCTTCTGAAGAATACATCTTGTAATCAAAATCAGAAGATGCTAATTCTGCATTAACCGATGAAACAAAAGCAGGTGGAACAACAAAAATAGCTGTTTTAATAGACCATGGCAATTTCAACATCTTTGGATAACGATGAGGAGCAAGAGCAAAGATACCAATGGAGATAGAAGTACCCAAAATAAAACCCTTCAAACCACCTGTGGAAACTGCATTCCAGTGTGCGTTCTTTTCTTCTTCTGTAATCAGTTTCATTTTATATTAGTTATTTCTATTAGTTAACTAAAGAAAGTATGTTAAATTATTTAGATATTAAAATTTTCAGCAATCATCGCCTGAGTTTTTATACCCCATATATGCTGAGCGGCCTTTGCCTTTACTACCGGGATTTGTGTGGAACATCACCGATCGATGCTACACAGATATGAATCAAACCATTGTTTTTACCCGTTTTGTACCTATCCAAAGATATAAACAACAATCCTCTTTAAAACGGCTAACCTGCTTTTACACCACGCAAAATGCCCTAAAAGGGCTTCGGATTTCTTTGAAAGTGGCTCCATATCTTTAAATATACTTTGCAAGTGGTCTAAGAACCTTAAACGATGTTTTTGTCTGTTTAAATCGTGCTATCTTGAGTTCCCGTATACATCGTTTAACGGAAAACGGCAATGGAGAAGGAAAAATATATCGGCACAGGTGGCGCATGATTTATCTAACTGGCACCAGCCACATATTAAGATAGCACAACAATTAAAATGTCGCAAAAAGCTGAAAATGCTGACATAAGCATATTTGCGCCACTAAACATGCGCCACATAATAGACAGAAAACAGAACGGGCCGATTTTTCAATATTTTTCCACCACGATGAATCATCTGTACATTTACTGACACCACTTCATTTTATATAGGAATGATCGGCTTTAGATCATTAGTGAGGTTCCAATCAACAAAGAGTGCATTTGTCAAGGATCTGGGGTTGTTGAAGAAGTTTCCAGATCTTAAGGAAACAGATCTCTTACCAAATGGTCGTCCAGATTACGTAAAACTGATTTTAACATCAAGAGTTTATGATGTTATTGATGAATCACCAATTTCTAAGGCTCCATTATTAAATCAAAAGACAAATTCTAATGTGTTTCTTAAACGTGAAGATCTTTTACCAGTGTTTTCTTTCAAATTACGTGGTGCTTACAACATGATTGCCAATTTATCAAAAGAAAGAAAATCTCATGGTGTTATTGCATGTTCTGCTGGTAATCATGCACAAGGTGTCGCATTCTCTGCTAAGGAGATGGGTATTAATGCGACAATTGTTATGCCTGTCGCTACTCCTTCTATTAAGTTTCAAAATGTGTCAAGAATGGGTGCTCAAGTTGTTCTTCATGGAGAAGATTTTGATTCAGCGAAATCTGAATGTAACAGGCTGTCAGTTGAAAACGATCTAACCAATATCCCTCCTTTTGATCATCCATATGTTATTGCTGGTCAAGGTACCATTGCTTTGGAATTATTGAGACAAATTAAAAGTAACAAATTAAGTGCTGTTTTTGTTGCTGTTGGTGGTGGTGGTCTTTTAGCTGGTATTGGTTCTTATTTAAAGAGATTAGCTCCTCATGTTAAAGTTATTGGTGTTGAAACCTTTGATGCTGATGCTATGTATAAGTCTCTTGAAAAAGGTTCTAGAGTTCAATTAGATTCTGTTGGTTTATTTGCTGATGGTACCGCTGTTAAGATCCTTGGTGAAGAAACCTTCCAAACTTGTTTAGATTTTGGTGTTGATGAAGTTGTTAGAGTTAACACTGATGAAATATCTGCTGCTATCAAAGATATTTTTGAAGATACTCGTTCTATTACTGAACCTTCTGGTGCTCTTGCTGTTGCAGGTATGAAGAGATATATTAAAGATCATCCTGAAATTGATCATTCTGAAAAAACTTATGTTCCAATTTTATCAGGTGCCAACATGAACTTTGATCGTTTAAGATTTGTCTCTGAACGTGCAGTTCTTGGTGAAGGTAAGGAAGTTTTCTTATGTGTTCGTATTCCTGATAAACCAGGTAGTTTCAAAAAGCTTCAACATATTATTCATCCTCGTTCCGTTACTGAATTCTCATATAGATACAGTAATAGTAAGGAAAGTGATATTGCACATATTTACACTTCTTTCAATGTCAATGATCGTGCTACTGAATTACCACAATTGTTAAAGGAACTTGAACAAACAGGATTTTCAGCAATTAATTTATCTCATAATGAGATGGCAAAGTCCCATGGTAGATATCTTGTTGGTGGTAAACCAAATTTACCAAATGAAAAAATTATCCATTTTGAATTTCCAGAAAGACCTGGTGCTCTTACTAAGTTCTTAGATTTAATGGCTAATAATTGGAATTTAACCTTATTCCATTACAGAAACCACGGGGATGATGTTGGTAGAGTATTAGTTGGTATTGACGTTCCACCTGAAGATGATGAACAATTTAAACAATTTTTAGAAAAGGTTGGTTATAAATGGTCAGATGAAACTGACAATGAAGCTTTCAAGTTGTTTCTTTAAGTAAAAACATCAAAAATTTGAAACTAGGAGAGAGACGGGGAAGGATCTAATATAGAGTTATTCGATATACATATTTATAAAGTTAAACAAGTAACTTTCTTTTCTTTCTTCTTTGCGTTAAATTGGCCTCTAATTTAGTCCACATTTCATCATCATCATCATCATCCTCTTCTTCTTCTATCTTTTTCTTTTCTTGCTTCTTTTCTTCTGTTAATGCAATCTTCTTTTCTCTATATTGATCATCTTCTAAGATTAAAACATTATTAATTTGTGTACCAAGATAAACTTTAACAACACAATCCCTATTATCAATGAAATAAGCACGAACATATCTATCTAAACCACCAGTTGCTAGAATTTTATTTTTGAAAACTGTTAATGACTGAACAGTACCATATTGGCCCTTAAATTTACATAATTGTTCACCGCTTTGTAACTTAATTTGAAGAACTTGTGCTTTCATATCACTTATGACCATTTCTTTATCATTCAAAAAAACCGAAGAAACAATAGATGATTTTTGTGGAACAACAAGATGATTCCATCTTGGCTTTTTACCAAGTTTAGTTTCATAATACCTTGATTCTCCAAATGCTGTAAATGTGTAAATTTTAAAATTATCAATTGTTGAATCCTTGTCAATTTGAATATTTGTTATGTGAATTTTCATTTTTAAATCTAATTTTTTATCATGAAGATTCTTTGCTTTGAAAATTAATTCTGGTGTCTCATCTACTTGCCTTTCTAAAGATGGCAATTTACAAATGCTTAAATCAACATCTTGACCTCCAAAAACAATCAAATCTCCATTACCATGATGAATTCTTAAGGCATCAATTATATTAGCATCTTGTTTTAATGGCAATTGATAAACTAATGGAGTAGTAGTAATAGACTCCTCTGACTTCCAAATAAAAACTTGACCTTTATTACTTGCTGCATATATATGTTTGTTAACAATTTCAAGAGAAATGAATTTTTCCTTTTGTTCTCTTGAAAAAGGTGGTAAAACTGTTTTATGTTGATATAATAAATTTAATTCATTAGTAGAACTTTCAAATTCATAACATTCCAGCGCACCACTAAGTCTGGTAACAATAACATGATTAGTTAGTGTGTTTTGAACCATTTGAAGTACTTTAGAGTGTCTTGATTGCTCTTCGAATGCTAAATTTATAATATCTTCTGGTTGTAAAGATGCTTGTTTTGATGTGTCTGTACCATAACCGGCAATCACAAGTTTCAAGGCACCTGTGTCTTCACAACTGGCCAATAATTTCATTTTTTTAAGCCAAAATCAAGTTTCTTTACTAAATGAAAAATTTTTGAAATCTCTAAAAAAAAAAAATTTTTTTTAATAAAAGAAAACTGTTTGTAAATCAACTTTTTCTGGCTGTGTATATTATCAACACATTATTTTTATCTTTTAAAAAAAGAATAAAAGGGAAGCAAAAGATGGGCGAGAAGGAGGGTAATAGAGTTAGATATGATGCATTGCATTCTGCAGTATCATATGCGTTACAAAAGACCTTAGACAAACTTTCATTGGATGCCTTTACGTCTTCTTACCCTACCGTGGATCCGAAGGCTTTGGATTTTGTTCGTAAACAGATCATAAAAGCATGGTCAAGTAAAGCAGAATTAGAATTTAAAAGAATTTTTTTTGAAAGAGATCTTCAAGTTAAGTTAAATGATTTAGATGATATTATTTCAAAAGCAATGGAAAAATATGAGAAAGGTGAATTTGGCATTGACGTAACAAAGTTATCATCGTTGGAATTGGTCAAATGTACTACAACACCGATACTGAGAGAGACAAATAAGGAGATAAAGAAAGAGTTGGATAAAATTATGGATATTAACTCAAAGTTACAAACACAATTGAATGACATGAAGATTACATTTCAAGATGACATAGAATTTCTTAATGATATAACAAATGATTTACAAAGTTTAGATTCATTTGATGCAGTTAAAGATGAGGAAAATTATCAAAATTTAGTTGAGTGGTGTATTGAAGAATTAGCAAAGTAAAATATAAATTCAATTCTTGTAAAAAAAAAAAAAAAAAAGAACAAAATTATTATAAAACACAGTTTAGAACATTAACTGCGTTACCGAAATCATCAACAATTTCTATCGGAGAACTAGATCTTTTATAAATCGGTGCTTTCATAAGTTTCTCAGGTAATGATTGACAATGAATGATGATTTTTGAACGATTTGGGTTCCGAAGTCTTGTTATTTCAATACATTCCAAGGTAGAAGGTAAAGTTTTGATGTCAATAGTTGTTAAAACTTTATTAACTAACATTCTCAAATCTATTAATTTAGATTTTGAGAAATCAATCATATTCATTATATGTTGGATTTGTTCTAAATCTAACGAAATGAATTGAAGTGACTTTATATGACTAGGCAGAACCCAGGTTTTCGTAATTTGTGCTGTTTGTGATTTAGGTTCCTTAAAAATAATAGTTTCAACCGATCTTGGTAACTTCATGAGCAGGTGAATATGATTTTGCTCAAATGGAATTCTCAACTCTTTACAATTGATGAATTGAGAAAGGTCACAATTCATTGTGTTTGTTAGCTCTAAAGTGGAAATCAGTTTTGGATCAACGTTAACAGTGTGAAAATCATCGTTTGGATCATATGATCCCATTAATGCATTATATGTTATTTGTGAATTGAATTCTGGATATTGCGATAAAACTAAGTTTAATGTTGGAATAAAAGTTGGATCAATATCCTTAGAATATAATGCTGTGTTTGTTATGATGATGTTGACACCAGATTGAAGAATTTGGTACCATTGATTTGAATTAGTAGCTTTGTAAATATTATTGTATATCGATATCTCCTTAAGATTCTTAAATCGTTCATCGTTAACAATCTGACATGCTTGGTCCACTGAAGCTAACCCAATTTTCGTTATCTTTTCATACCAGAATGTCAATTCTTTAAAGCTATTAGTAAAATAACAATTATTTAAAACCATTTGATAATCATAAACAATTTCATTACAATGTGATATTAAGGTTTCTAAATATGGTTCCCACTTAGACAAAACAAAACTCAATGTTAATTGCTTAATTGTGATATTTGTTTCTGTGATATAACTTAAAAACGCATTAAATTGATCAGACCCAAGTGTCAAGGCTCTACCAAGTACCTTTCCATTGTGGTTGGTAAAAAACAAATGGTTACCTCTAATAGAAAGCCTTAGTTTTTTAGCAAACCATAATTCATGATTCTTTAGTCTTTGCATGTTAAAGTTTTCTGCTTGGAATTGCTCAACCATATCCATTGCCCTTGTGTTATTTAAATATTGATATGTGATGGCGTTTAATATTAGTGTATGTATTTCATTTGGCAGTGGCGTATTTAGCACTTGCACTGCCTGCTGGAGTTGTAAATCTTCTAGCGACATTGTATGCTCTTAGTGGTTTTACTAATATATTATGTGTACAAAGTATAAACTTAACTATGTTATTTATATTTTTATACAATGTATTTTATTTACTTTCTTTTCTTTCTTTCTCTCTCTCTCTATATATATATATATATTTTTATATATTTAATATTTAATATATTTTTATATTTATAGTCATCGCCACCTTTCCTTAACGCCAACTCCGAAACTCCGATTTCTGTGGTGGATGTCATTATTTCCTCTTTTCTTTATTGTCTTTCTATGCTAATGACTCACTCATCCCTCTAAACACCCACCCATATAGTTGCTCAATGCCCCGACCTAAATGCCACGCTATATCCCATTTCTCCGTCTTTCTCCTCTCCACTGTTTTCCTTTAAATGACAGCAAACGGCGTTCTATCGTCATTGTGTGGCGCAGCAACGTGTTAGTGGCGGTGAGAGGGCCCTGTAAAAGCCCTTAAAGGAAAAAAAAACAATGCGCCACATTTCAGAAGGGAAAGGAGAAAAACAAGTGGGTGGTGAAAAAAAGTGGCGAATGCAGGGGCGCAGTAAAATGAAAAAAAAAAAAAAAGTTTTGAGAAAGAAAAAATTAAATATATATTTATATAATAAATATATATATAGATTTTTATATTAAGTTATAGGTTCAATAATATATTAAAAAAAAAAAAAAAAACAGATTGTTTTTGGAAATAGAATGAACGAATTAAAGCCTTTTCCAACACATCATGATGACTTGGTGTTGGACATTGCATATGATTATTATGGACGTCTTTTAGCGACAGCATCGGCAGATCAACACGTTAAAGTGTTTGAATTAGATGAAGAATTATCGAATTGGAATTTGAATGATTCATGGAGAGCTCATGATTCAAGCGTGATTAAGGTTGATTTTGCAAACCCAGAATTTGGACATTTACTTCTGACAGCATCTTACGACAGAACGCTGAAAGTTTGGGAAGAAAGATTTGATGAACCATTAAATTCTGGTCGTAGATGGTTTAGATTAGCAACGATCGCAGACTCTCATGGTCCATTATATGATGCATGTTTTTTACCTAATTGGCTTGGATTGAAGTTGGCTAGTATTGGTAACGATGGACATTTAAGAATATATGAATCTAATGATCCTAGCGACCTAAGCAATTGGTTATTGATTGATGAGATAATAGTTTTAAATAATCCGGTAGCTAATCACTTACAAAGTGATTTCAATATTAAATGGTGTCCTTCAAAGTTCAGTGGTGTTGAAAAATTTGTTGTTAGTGCCCTTGATCAAGCATATATTTATTATAAGGATGAAGCTGATAACAAATTTAAACAAGGTATAATATTACCAGAGCATAATGGATTAATAAGATCAGTTTGCTGGGCACCATCTATGGGTAAAACTTATCATTTGATAGCAACAGCTTGTAAAGATGGGTTTGTTAGGATTTTTAAGTTAGAAGAATTCAAAGAAGAAAATACAATGAAATTTGTAATTACCTTACTAAATTCATTTAATGATCATATTGGTGAAGTTTGGAGAGTTCGTTGGAATTTAACTGGTACTATTTTAAGTTCATGTGGTGATGATGGTTTGGTTAGACTTTATAAGGCCAATTATGCGAACAAATTCCAATGTATGAGCGTTATAAGTGCTGAAGGTAAATAACAAAGTTTCTTTCTTTCTTTCTTTCTTTATTAATTATTTCTTTTGAATGTATATTAATCATTCTTTTTCCTTACTGTATAAAAGAATAAATGAAAAATAAAAAGTATATTTCTAGAAACCCACATTGCTAGTTTGCATACACATATATACACTTGTAACTTTATAAAAATATAAAGCAAAAAAAAGAATAATTATCATTTTTTCAAAATAGTAATAACATCTTCATCTTGTAAATTATGAGATAGACCAACATATTGTGGTTGATGTTTAACACTTGATCCGTAAACCAATGCATTTTTAAAATCATCAACAAGTGATTTGTGAATCTTCATACAAAAGTCTTCAACACTACATTTGTCACCTTTCAAAACAACAGGATCTGAAAAATCTGGCAAACGCCCTCTTGGTTTCGTATAAACTCTAACAAGATTTAATCTATCCCACATAATTTCTAATAATTCATCTAAATTCCATTCATTACCACTTGAAATTGGAACGGCATTTGGAATACGATAAAGTAATTCTAGTTCTTCAATTGAAAATGAATCAATTTTATTTAAAACGTATATTGCTGGAACGTATTTTCTATTATGTGCTTCAAGAACATCAATAAGATCATCAACAGTGGCATCTTGACGAAATGATATATCACAAGAATTAATTCTATATTCATTTAAAACTGCCTTGATTTCATCTTCATCAATCTTTGTTAATGTAACTGTTGATGTAATATTAATACCACCTCTTTCCTTCTTTTTAACAATGATATCTGGTGGAGTTTTATTCAATCTAATACCAAAACCTTCTAATTCATATTCAATGATTTGCTTATGACGCAATGGTTTATTAACATCTAAGACAATAAAAATTAAATCACAGGATCTAGCAACGGCAATAACTTGTCTACCTCTACCTCTACCATCTTTAGCACCTTCAATAATACCTGGCAAATCTAACATTTGAATCTTGGCACCTCTATATCTAATGACACCAGGAACTGTTGTCAAGGTTGTAAATTCATATGCTGCAGATTCCGATTCTGTGCCTGTTAATTTTGTTAAAAGTGTGGATTTACCAACTGAGGGAAAGCCAACGAATCCAATGGATGCCGCACCTGATTTTCTCACATCAAACCCAGCACCTGGTCCACCTCCAGTACCTGCTGCTGCATCTTTTAATAAATCAGCTCTTAATTTAGCTAATTTGGCTTTTAGCATACCCAAATGCTTTTCAGTAGCTTTGTTTTTTTGGGTTCTAGCCATCTCCTCCTCAATAACTTTAATCTTTTCAACAGTCGTCATTCTTTTTGTTCTTTATTTGTTATTAAAATGACGTTTATGATCGAATTATAAGGATGAAAAGAATTCAAAAGTTTTGAAAAGTTGAAAATTTTTTTTCCTCACTAAAACATTGAAAAATTGACAAAATTAAAAAGTTTATTACGTAAGCATTTAACTTTATCAAAAGATTTTAAATATTTAGCTTAAAGTGATGTCAAATCGGAGACTTATAAGATTAGCTATCAAGGTACCTGTCTAAACCTTCTATTAATGTACATATATAAATAAAAAACAAGTTTTTTCTCTTCAAAAAGTTGAAATTAAGATTAATTATGTAATTAAGTTGTTATTGTAAATCTTTACCAATCCACATAACATTATTACATCTAACAAACACCTCATTATTAAGAGGAGTTCCTTCACTTGCTTCTCCTTGAGGATATTCTAAGACATCCTTGTCCAAAAGAACATTCATATAGTTATCCACAGATAATAAAGTACCTTTATATTCCATTTCGTTGAATTTAAGACGAACAACAACTCGTGTACCAACAAGAGAAGTGATATATGGTTTAGGATTCACTGGTTGAAATGACATTGCTAATGATTATAATGTATATTATTATTAGTAATGCTGTGAAAAGGATTAATGGTCTATCTTTCTAAATGGAAAAGTAACCAGTAAAAAAAATAAAGTTAATATTTTATCATAAGCTTCATCAACTTTTTTTTTTGAAATAAAAAACTGAATCAATACATCGTAATAAAGTTTAATAATAATAAATATATATGTAAGAGGAAAACAGAAGTTATATGAGGAATGTGAATAATAATACGAAAAAAAGGGTTCCATTACTTAGGTTTTTTTTTGCATTTAAAGTTCAGACTTTAATGGAACAGCATCAACATCACCAACAACAACAAAGTTGAAGTCCTTAACAGCAGCAGCCTTAACAGCAGCCTTAACAGCATTAGAGACAGCAGTAGCATCTGGAGAAGAAGCTGAGAAGTAGAATAAGGAAGCACCTTCGTATGGTAAAACCTTAGATTCAACAACAGCATCAGATTCTAAGCCAGCTAAAGTAGAAACAATAGATTGAGCTTTAGCAGCATCAGTAACAGGAACACCAATGACAGCAGAAGTTTCACCAGCTTGTCTAATTCTAGTTTCAGCACCAGTAAAGGTCTTTGGTGCTTGACTGACAACAGCGTTACCAGCTGGAATCTTTGAGAATGAAGATTCAGCAACAAACTTTGCAAGATCAGCTTCCTTGACATTAGATGCTTCAATGACAATGTTTTCGGAAGTAATTTGTTCCTTGGCAAAGGAAGCGACATCTTCAGAAGTGAATGACTTTGAACCATCAAAGTATAATGGTTTACCAAGACCAGATCTGAATGAAACAGCATGAAGTTCTTCAAGAGCCTTAAAAGCAGCAGAAGAGTTAGCAACAGCAGAAGTATACTTAGCGTAAGGCAAAGCAATTTCAACTAATTCATGTGGCTTATAAGAAGCTTCAGCAAGAGCTGCACCAAGTGCATTAACAAAGAATGGTAAACCTTCCTTTAAGAAAGTAGCCTTCAAAACTAAATCATCTCTAGTAACCTCAGCAGAGTATTCACCACCAAGTAATTCAGATTCTCTCTTTAATCTCAAAGCTGACTTGGAATTAGTGTCAAGGAAAGTAGAAGTTGCCAAAACATGGGCCAAACCAGCAGCACCAGTCTTTGACCCGGCATTCTTAACGGTGACGGTGATTTGTGAAACAAAATCGTTTGGTGCAACCTTGGAGGACACAGAAAGGGCACGGGCAGCGGAAGTGGAAAAGGCTCTAGACAACATTTTGCTAACAATATTTCCTGTTTTAAACAGTTGATTTCAATTCGTCAACTTCAATGTTATTCTTGAAAAAAAAATCTTCTTTTGATTTTTCTACCTAAATTTTTTCAGCAGAGCAAAAAAATGTGGTTTACTTCAACATAAATGTTTAACTGACGTATCCAGTTCATGTCATAATGCACCTAATTTTTGTTTATATAATAGCCTTAATTACAAGTAACATACTTATGTAAATTTGAGTTGTAAATTATCTACTTTGAACCTCTTTTTTCCCCTTCAAATTACTCTAAAATCATTCCAAGCGCTCTTATTGGCTGAAATTACACAGTCACGTGATATATTGCTCAGCAGATGAGTTTAAATGCTGTTAATAAGTTATATAAAAAATTAGTGGAAAGTAAATAAAGTATACATAACAGTAGCAACACGACATAAGCTTTTAGACACACTTAAAAAACCAAAACAACTCTCCCATCGTACGCAATCTTGTCCATTGCGCAAGAGCCAATCTTTCTTGTTCCATAACTTTTTTAAGTTGTTTCATTTCACTTTCAAGTAATAATTCTCCTTCATTGCCACGAACATCTTCTCTTGAGACTTTATCTAGTAAAATTTTATTTTCTGCACGTACATGGATCAGAGAATCAATAGCTTCACCCATTAAATGCATCATACTTTTACCAAATAATTCCATGCTGTTCAGATAAGCACCCTTCATATTACGTCCAATACCAGTATATGAGTCTCTTAACATACCAACACTGGAACAAACTCTATATGCAAAGGCTGCTCTGATAGCACTTCTATCTGCTGTACGTGGAATTTCTTGAATTTCAATAAGTCCAAATTTTAATAGACTTGTTAAAATTCTACGGACATCAACTTCCTTCATTAAAACTTCTTTTGAGATAGCTTTTTCATCAATAAGTCTCTTCTTTTCAATACAGTTGACAATTCTCAATGCTTGTGATCCCAAAACAACCCTAAGTTCTTGCTTCATCTCATAAATAGGCAATCGACCTTGTATTAATGTCATAGGAATATAATATGAGCCAGGGTTTGATTCCATTAAAAATGGTATTTGCGAATCTGTTGTTAATAATTTCAAATGTTGCAAAATTAATGTCATTAACTTAGTATTATTATCTTCATCATCATCACCTTCATCACCTTCATCACCTTCTGTTTCAAAGTTAATTGAATCTAAATGTATCTTTTTATTAACATTACCATTTATTTCATCCCCCTTTCTTTTCATTCCAATACTAGTATCATCATTACCATCACAAATAGTACCATTTAAATCATGAATTAATAATGGATTGTGTATTTTCATTTCTTTTAGTATATCCATGGCACCAAAATTTAATCCACGCTCTTGATCTTTTAGTTCATAGGAGCGTTCTAAATCGGCTCCATTAGTTGGATCATAACCCTGTGTAGTACCTCCTAAACCCGATGACATGGCCTGAACTGCTCCTGTGGATAAACCCATAGTTGCAGACGTGGCATTACCCATTGAAATTGCAACACCTGAAACTAATTTATCCGCAACATCTTCAACTAATCTAACATCTCTACTACGCTCTTCAACTTTTCGAAGTGCTAGCTCATATATTTGTGAACTAATTCTACCTAATCTATGTGTTGCTGATGCAATTAAATGTTCACTTCTAATATGTTTCAAAACTCTTTCAAAGTTCAAAGTTAATGAAATTTTAGGATTTAATTCCTTTAGAACTTCATTTTTATAATTATCATATTTTGATTCCTTCGTAATATCTAAACCAATATTATCATCATCTTCTTCGTCCTCTGCATTGAATGAATAAAGTTTATCCTTTTGATCTTGGTCTTGCATTTTTTGAACAAATTTTTCTTTGGCTATCTCTTTAATACCTTGAGCTCTTCTCATTTGAGACACAACTTTTGGTTTACCATTATTACCCATACCACCTGGCCCTCCATTACCATATCCTTGTCCATAATTCCCAGCACTACCACCTCCACCTCCACCATTGGAAGTTTGTGCATTATATTCTCTGGTTGCTAATTTTACACATTCTGCAAAAATGGCATTACTGGAAAAGGTGTTGTTATGTTTAACAGGAATCAGCCACTTGTCATCAACTAATTTTGCAAACGCACTTTTGATTTCAACTTTATTATTATGGTTGTTTCTATTATAATCACCTAAAGTCAGATGACCTGACATAATAATATTTTGAATAATTTCTGCACTGACAGAACCATATTTTTGTCCAATAACACTCAGCACTTCATCTGCATAAACTAGTTTCCAACAACCTTCTTGGCAAGTTTCATAGTATGTAATAGTTTTCTTTGATGCCAATCCTTGTTTATCAATAGTAAACACAACACATCCTAATTGTATTAATGTAACAAGTAATTGCTTTAGTAATCTTGGCCTCAAATGTGTTCTTTGTCCAAGTTGTTGTAATGTCAACCTAGAATATGAATATAGATTGGAATAAACATACGCTGCTTGTTCTCCCAAATATGATTTTAGAACGGCAGTATGTAAATAACATGATGGTGACTGGGTTTTTGCTGCCAATGGTAATGCAGTTGGAAGCCCCCTGGCAACATGTGTTGTAGAATACATTCCAGTCTCTTTAGTGAAAAAGCTGTTGATCTTTAAGGATCAAAAAAAATTTTTTTTTACTTTAAACGCCTGAAAAAGCTCATAAAGCTATCTTTGAATGTGTCAAATATTTTAGAATTTTTTTTTAAAAGATATACAAGAGTCACAAAGAGTTTGTAAAGATATATATATAGTATGCGATAAATAAAATAAAATAAAATATTTTTAGCTGTGTCAGTTCCTGTTTAAACGTGTTTCATATCACTCATCTCAAAAACAAGATCATCATCATCGTCATCTGAATTGCGATGTGTTGGACGAACTTGCACTTCAGTGACTCCACTTACAGGCCCTGCCAGTAGTAATCTTGGAGTAATACGATTTTGACTAGAATTTGTTCGCTGGTAACTTGAAATGGATCCATTATTATTATTGTTAGTATTATTATTATTATTATTATTATTATTATTAGTATCCTCATTGTCTTCTTCATCGCTGTCAAATACTTCTTGAGTGTATGATAGCTTTTTCAGCTCATCTACCAGATACCTACTACTATTATCACTTTCCCTTCGACTCTTCACAACGCTATCTGTTGATGGTGAAGATCCTGATAAAGCTTGCGATAAAACGAACCTTAATTGCGAACTGACACCATTATTAGAATTATCATTCGAGATGTGATGGTCTGGAGCAATTATTGGTCCATTAATAGACCCATTAGATCTTCTCCTCAGTTTTTCAATCAGAGAGTCACTAGTTGCTCCAGGAGAACTGGACATAGAAAATCGCTTTAACATATATGCACTTTCATTATCATGTTTAATGTTCATAGAACCTGTGGCACCAACAGATGTGGTTGCGTTCATAGCAGCAGCCTTAAAGCTACTGCTTGCTTGACTAGAAGGTGATATATGAGTAATACTTGTTTTAGATTCTCTTGAATGTTTGGTATTCATTGGAATAGATTGATATGGTGCAATGGTATCGGCCTTTGGACTTGAACTCAAAGGGCTTGGTCCTCGCAATAGTCTCATTGCAGAATCTGATACGTTTTTATCAGTGGTTGCTGTTGGTGGCGGTTGTGGTGATGTATTTCTGTCAAATATTGGTGGTTGATAATTAGGGTCTTTGAAAATATCTGTGTTTCTTAATGATCTGTAGTTTTTTAAACTTTCTTCAAATACATCACTAGAAGAACAATTATTTGATATTATTCCTGACCCACTGAATCTTAAGTCTGGTTTGGAATCCAGCAATTTCATAAACCCATTTATATCATCGGATTCTGAATCAACTGATAGTGAGCTCATCATACGATATCTGGCCTTTAAACCTTCCAAAACAGGTTTGTGAAGTGAAACTCGATCATCTATACTGTTATTTCTAGATCCGGCCTTAAATTTGGATCCAAATGAGGATGATATCTTGGCTTCTGGTTGAAAACTACCAAATCCACTATCCCCACTGCCTGACAATTCCTTTTTTGATGTAAGTGAAGATACTGATATATTCCGACGCATAGGAATTGGTCTTGATGATAACTGTAGTGATTTCAATTGGACTGGGGGTGGTGTTGCTCCCATTGCTTCATTATTTGACGCTTGTAGTGGAGGGGGTGATGATGATGCTATTGATCCCGTCTTAAAGATTGAGTTTGATCGAATTGATGACTTTCTTCTCATTCTAACACTGTCCATTGATGACACAGAAACCCTATGAATTGACTGTGGATCGTATGATGGGTTGAGTTGACTATTGAATTCATTATTAACATGCGTTGGTGAAGGTTTATTAGCTTGAAGAGAAGTTTCTGCATTTGAAGTACTTGTATTATGAAAATGATTAGAAAGAACCTGTTCATTGCTTTGAACTTGAAAATCACAATTTTCTCGATATGAAACAGATACATTAAGTGATCCGATTGGTGTCAAAACAGGTGATAGATCTTTTGATTTTATTTCTCCTTCTTGGTTGGATAGCAACGATTTGCTTAATCCAATTCTACCTTTTGAAGGTATAGGTTTTGAACCGTCTAGTATCTTTATTTTCATTTCAACGTGTGTCATACTGCTGTTTTGCCTTAATCTATAAGCTGGCAACAACATCACCAGAGTATATAAACATCTAAAGGAAACCACTATTTTACTGTATATATCAGAAAGTGTCCCTTCTGAATCATCTTCAACAGATCCATAATCATCTAAGTTTAAATGCAGTAACCATCTCTCTAATACAATCTCTGATTTTTTATTGATATTTATGACCTTATCATTTATGACTATTGATTCACCAGGGCTCAATCTTGACAAATCTAGAACAGTTTCAACCACTAATGGTGGCATTCTGGTAACATCACTGATCCTCCAAGGATTCAGTCGATCGTCAGTAATACTTTGGACATTTACATTAAACCAATCATTTTTTTGTGTTGCCATATTTGCACCCACTTGATCGAGTGGCAACCGCAATGACTTGAGTATGTCTACAGCACTTTGAAAAAAGTGCTGTATTATCTGCGACAAGCCCCCTGCATCTTCATCTGAAAGCAGCGGTGCCATTGTAGGTGGTGTATTGTTAAATAGTACTAAGGAAGTGTACTGATGTAGAAAGTTATAAACAATATACGTGAAAATCAAAAGAATCCCTTATCGTATCTATATGCTCATATTAAAATACTTAAATTATTAGATTCTCACTTTAAGAAACAATAAAAAAATATATAAAAACTGTTGTTGCTTAGCTTCTACTAAAGTATGTGTGGTAGTATAATACTGTTATTTGTGAAACAAGAGTTATCCTACATTGACATCAATCAAGTTTTCAGTCGTAATAAGGGTTTAAGTAGATATTTAGGATACAGCAGCATACATAAACAAATACATTTCTATTATTTGTATTTAATGTTATTTACTTTCTTTTAACTCTCTTGATTGTGTTTTTACTTCAAAAGTTTTTTCTTATTATGTTTTCTACATATACAGTAGATATTACTCTGTTTTACGAAAATAAATTATTCTTTAGTTGCCTGTGTTTTATACCGACTTCACGCAATTTTAAAAGATTAAAAGTATTTCATAATGTTTTTTTGAGCTTACTGGAGAAAGGTTTGTATATGCCAACCCTGATTTTCTTTTATAAAATTATTTAATTTGGGGAGTATATTTTCACTCTTTATAATAATCATTGAAATGATTATAATTTATATTTTAAAGAAAAACTAACACTAAACTATTTCGTAATGGTCGCCATTCTCTTAAAACAATTAAAGTAACTTGCTAAATGAAAATAATTACGAGCTCACATAGTTCACAAGTACTTAAAAAATTAATTAGTGTATATTATATATTTCTAACAAAATAGATGCTTTGATGGCTAATAAAGGATATTCATCACATTAGCAAGTTCCTAGACCAGAAAGAAGATCACCATGATCTGCAAATGAACCAGGTGACATCCAAATACCTCTTTGAATTTCTCTTAATCCACCGACACCAACAGAAACGTGTGCAAGGGTATCTGCATCAACATTGCTACTTCCATTAGAGACATCCAATGCAACATGCTCGCTAAGATGATTCCAAATGGATGTTTCTTGTGGAAACATGAACGCACTTCTTTGCCAAATATTAGATTTACTGATATCCAACTTTTTATTGATAATACTCTGGAGCATCGGAACTTCCTTGTAAGTATCCTCAATTCTTGAACTAATATCCAAACTGTCTAGTTCGTCCTTGACAGCATCCATGTACTCAGTCCAATTTTCAACAATGGCCATAGCTGCTATAGTCATGACAACTAATAAAGAAGAACCTTGTTCTTGCATATTAACTAACAACTCTTCAACAGCTGCCTCCTTAGTTTTCTCACTACCAAGAGCATATAAGACTTGAGAGATCAAAACAACGACTCTCTTGGTGTCTGGGAATAATTCAACAATCTTATTAAGCTCTTGTAATGACCCATCATAGTCACCAAGAAAATACCTGGATAAACCACCAACACTGTACGTAGATAACTTAATTCTCTGAAGAGATTCATCAAATACGTCAGATTCCAACAATTTATTCAATAATTCATCAACTTCAATAGTTGTTTTCAAAGAAGCTTCAAATTCTCCGTGACCAAGTTGGATTCTAGCAAATTGGACAAGAGCCTTGCAATAGTTTTTCATAATTTCTTCATTATCCTTGTTATTATCATGCTTAATTTTTAGTAGTGTGCATAAAGTTTTACTCAAATCCATGCCTTTTTCATAATTATGCAATCTCTCAACGATAGAGCAGATTATTTCAAGTCCAAATGTATCTGTCGGATAATAGTTCAAGTATTTGAGCATAGCTGCAGTAGCAGCAGTTATTTGTTGCACGTTATCAAGATCTCTCTCATCAGCCAAACTTGTAATAACCCTTTGCAGAACATCAGCCGAGTATAACAATGTGGTGCTTGGATTTTTACCACCAGAAAGAACATAAGAATGAGTATACAATGTTGATGCATAATCTTTATTACTATTAGCACTTGCAACAACAGCTTGACCTATCCATGCGAAAGAACTACCTGGAGCAATTGATTGTGACCTAATAAAACATTGATTAGCTAATTCATAATCTTTGCATTTTAAATACAACATACCTAAGTTAAACCAAACAGTGGGTGATTTCGTGTCAATGGATAAAGACTTAATAAAGCAATGTTGTGAAACACGTACATTTCTATCCATACATGTTAAACCCAAAGCATTCCAGTATCCAGCATTCGTTGGTTCCAACTGTAACGCCTTCTTCAAAAGCTTGACAGAAATGTCTCTGTAAAGTTCAATTCCAGAATTCCCATACCAACAGGTGAATGAAATAGCCAAATTGTACACTAAAGAAGTAATCAACGTTTTTGAAGTCTCCTTTGTAGTGCTAGCTAAAGCAGCAAGTGATGATAAAGTCATAGCATAATGAATTTTATCTAATAAATCATCACCAGAGTCGGACTTATGTAGTTTTTTAATGTTTTGATATCCCAAATCATCCCAAATTTCCTTGAGAACTTTATTCTGAGACTTGCTAATTTCTGAAAAAGATATGTCGATAATAAGGTTTATAGTTTCAAAGGGTAATTCATGAATATGTGTTTGAATGTTTAAACATAAAAGTAAAGCATCAGAATAAAATTTCCAGGATGTCAAAGAGCTTCCAAATTCAAAAGATTTTTTAAAATAATTAAATGTTTCAAGTAATGTGTTCAACGATCTTTTAAACGCCCCTGAATTTATTTCTTTACCAGATCTTAAGACCATAACTTCACAAATTTTGGAGTAAATACATCCCGTCATTGTTGAAACATCTTCACGGCATAACAATCCATTCAATAGTTTAAATGAAGAAGCATAATCCCCCATAAAACACTCTGCAACTGCAAGAAAATAAACAGCATATGGTGTTGCCTTCTTTAAAATGTTATCAGTAAGTTCAACTTCTAAAGCTAAGTCTAAACCATAATTTTCAACCTTCGCTTGAGAACAAACGACGTGTTTAAAAACCCTTTTTGCTGCTTCAACTTTACCTTTAGAAAGGTAAGCTTCACCGAGAGCAACCCAGGATGTGTAATCAAATTGATCAATACGAAGCGAATTTTGGAAATATTCAATGGCTTTATTATCATCTTGTCTTTCCAAATGAACAACACCAAGAATTCTGTATGGCCAGCAACCAAAATATTTATTTTGCTGTTTTGATTTAGCATTTTTCAAAATAATCTTCCTAGCACGTTCATTATCAAGAACGGCATTACAAACTAATTCAACCATATCCCAATCACGTTTATCTGAAAAGTACTCAGTGACAGCATATGTTGACCTAAGTTCACCAGGATCTAGTTCAAATGCACGATAAAAGCATTTGAATGCTTTAACCTTACATATTTTTATTTCGTTTTCATGTTGTGATTGTTCAGCTTGTGATTCATACAAATCACCAAGCTCAGTATATGCAGGGGCATAACTGGAAGATACCTTGATACATGATATAAGTAACTGAAACGCCTTTTGAAGATACGCAGATTTAATATCAAGATCTAATTGCTCACTTAAATTTTGGTCGTTCACCTCTAATACATATGATATTGCTTCTCTGTATAACAAGGTAGTTTTGACATCTAATGAGGCAGCAGAGCTATCAATAACTTCGTCGTTTTCGTCATGTTCTTCATTTTCATCCTCTTCTTCTTCTTCCTCTTCGTGCTCATCATAGTTTTTTCTTTCGTCTTCCTTATTTCCTTCTCCATCCTTGTTTTCATTACTGCCGAAAATTATTTCTTTTGCCTTTTCCAACTTTTTTCTTCCAATTTCATAATCATGTAACTTAATACAGCACCAACCATAATCCATTAACACTTCTCCAATATCAATTTTGTGTGGTTGATGATTAATTTTGTTGAGAGTATTTTCAAATAAAGTTTTAGATTCTTCATAAGCTTCCAACTCCATTTTTATACGAGCCATACCGATCATAGCTCTAACATTATCAGGATCACTAGCAAGGACCTTGGCATAAAGTTTTTCAGCTTTTGGAAAATTCTTTGGAGATTCAAAATATGTATAAATTATAGCAAGGTTAAAGGCATATTCAAGACTTGAATTACTAAAAGGTAAACCAGTTTTCAGTTTCAAATCAGTCAATATGGCAGCGTATTTAGTACAATGGTCAAGTGCCAATTGATATTCTTGAACGTGGATAGCAAATGAAACGTAAATCCGATGTGTAATCAATATATTGGTGGCACTAGCGCTGTTAATAATATAAGTCATTTCTTCAAATATTTGCTGTGGCCCAAATAAGAACTCAGTATCAGAAGTTTCTTCTTTTTCATCTAATCCTTCTTCGCCATCATTCTTATCGTTGCCCTTATTCTTGTTTTTATTCTTTCTCTTATTCTTTTGTTTCTGTCCCCGTTTCTTTGATTTGTTTAATAATGAATCAAACGTATCTTTGTTCCAAGGAGAAATTTCACTCATAGACAACAAATAGAGCATCCTACCTAAACCATATTCTTTGCCAAATGATTTAATGTATCTAACAGCTTCTTGAAGATCTAATTTAAACAATGAAACAGGATCACTCCATTCAAAATGCTGATTCCAAATTGATGGTATTTGTGCTTTTAATAAAATCAACGTACTAATAATATCTTGAATCTTTTCACGAATAAAAATCTTTTCATCTTTTGGTTTGCAATTCAAGTCTTCTTTCTTCAAAGTCACTTTTCCAATAACTAATGGCTGCTTTGGTTTGATAGGCTCTCTAGTACCATCTGGTGCACAATACAACATCAAATTTAAATACTCTACCTGTTTTGCCATAGCTTTCCATCTTCTAGACTCATTTCCACTAGTATTCTTTTCATCTTCAATAGACTCTAAATCTACTAATAATTCCCATAAATTTTCTTTAATAATTTTACTATTTTTGTAAACATTCCATTTAACATCTGCTTCTCTGAAGAACTTGTCTTCTGCAGACGCATTAATAGACCACGAAGTTTTTGCTCTCTGTATTGCATTTTTTATATCTCTCTGTTCGTTATCATGATATATTTTAATAAGAGTTTCAACGGATTGCACAGGTGGCTGAATCCTTGATCCTAATATCGTACCCAAAAGAGATAGATGAGGAGTAATGCAATGTAAATAATGAATATGCAACTTTTCATTGTTTTTATAATCAAATTTCTTTATATAATCATCAATTGTAAACCTAAGAATGTTAATATCATCACTATTGAGGACGTATAAAGAATTTTGCTGACTAACATGGGTTTCACGTAAATTGCTTTCTTCAGTGTTTTCTAGTGCTAATTCAGTCGATTTCTTTGCCATAAGTTCAGCGCATCTTTCAACAGCAAAGAAGAAATCCTCATAGTTTGAACTTATACCATAAATCTCTGTTAATGTCTTCCACGGGTACAAAGCATCTGGATTTACTTTAGTTGCGTTTGTTAGGCATTTAATACTTTCTTTGTAATTTTCATTCAATTGTTCAATTTTAGCATCACTCTGAGTGCCCTGAAGTTCTTCTTTGCCTAATAAAAAGTATGCAGTACCTTTGAAAAGCCAACCATAGTAATTGTCACTGTCTAACTGCAAGACTTCATTAGCACATTCAATGGCTGCTTCTGGGTCTACTGTTTTTGCTGTAATTGCCTTATTAGCATCCTTCAATAGTTTTTTAATGACTATATCCTTTGAAGACTTTTTTGAAGACATTCAAACGAGTATTTTAAATGATAGTGGCAAATAATTAAGATGTTGAAGCTTATGAATACTAAAATTTTTTTTTGAAACTAAGCTGACGCGTTATGAATGCATTTTCTTGTTGATAACATATTACAAATGGAACTAGAAAAAGGTCAAATTGAACGCTTGAGGCTACTTTTTGCTGTACTAGACGCCGATTGTGATGGAAAGATTACAATACAGGATTTAAAGGTTGTAAATAGCACATATGATGTTGGTTTAAGTAATGATGAGTTTTCACAGATGCTCAAGGATGGAGAATCATTAGACTTTGCAGGATTTTCCACTTTATTTAAAGATACATGGTCACAATTAGGCGATGCAAGTGACATGGAAGATGCTCTTAAGATTTTTGGAAATTCTGATTCAGTTGATATTGATACTGGCATTATTAGGGAAGTTACAAGCTCGTCAGATCAAGCGCAATCTGTGATTTCAAAGTTTACAAAAACAAACACAATAACTGGCAAGGAAACTTTCAAAGGTTCACAGTTCTTAGAAATATTCAAGAAATAAACAATAATGGTAACTATTAAATTCTATTATCTTCTTTTTTTTGTCTTTTTTTAAAAATTATACACATACACACACAAAATATACACATACTTTGTTTTTTATTTGCTATTATTAGGATGATTATTGACAACTGAAAATCCAATGGACAAGGCTTCTTACTAATTTAATCAATGATGAGTTCATCAACACTCCAATCTTCATATGAACCATCTGGTAAGTATCTCCTTACGACAAGAGGAATCTTCTTAGCTGCTAATTCCTTCATGGCAATTTGTAATGGATCGGTCTCACCTTCAATGTCAACCAATACAGGTGCATTCATGGAGATCTGAAGGGCTCTAGTACCCAACACACGAGCTCTTTCATATTTAGTCATAAATGGAGTTGTTGTTCTTTCATTTTTTGGAACCGCTCTAGCAGGAGCTCTTTTACCAGTTTCAAGTTCTTGGAAATCTCCTGCACCAAAGTCAGATTCGACAATGGCGTTAGAAGGCATCTCATCATCACTAAATCTTTGGTCTTCGTGGTCAGAGTCCATTTTTTTAAATGTTTTCAATAATAAAAGATTGATGAAAAGTTCAAAGTTGAAAATTTTTTTTTCTTATTTATCAAAAAAACAAAAAAATACATTACCAAAAAAAATATTTCAAATTGTTTATCAGATCTATAAATATAGTGCTTTAAGAAGAAAATGGGAAATCTCTCCAATAATAGTGGCACAGAAAGTGTAGTAGCATTGGAGTCAAAACCATCATCCCCTCAAAGACCTAAAGTATATAGGTGTTTATTTAAAAATTGTGAAAAGGCTTACTCTCGACCCTCTTTGTTAGATCAACATATTAGGTCTCATACAAATGATCGACCGTTCCATTGCAACGAACCAAATTGTGCTTCTTCGTTTACTAGAAAGGATCATTTAGAAAGGCATTTTTTGAAACATACACAGGAACAAGATAAACCTTTTCATTGTAAGATTTGCAGCAAAGGTGTTAACTCTTCACAACATTTAAAAAGGCATGAGAAGACGCATTTTAAGTCGTTTAAATGTACATTTGAAGGATGTACAGAAGCATTTTATAAGCACCAATCATTAAAATCACATATTTCTCAAGAACATGAAGATGGCAAAGACAGATTGGCATGCAAGACATGCAATAAAAAATTTCAACGTCCTAATAGATTAGAAGAACACATGAAAAAACATCACAGTTTAGAATCTAAATTGATGTGTGATTATCCCGATTGTTTTCAAGTTTTCAGAGTTTGGTCTGCTTTGCAATTGCATATAAAAAATGATCATCCACGTTTAAGCTGTGACATTTGTAAGAAAAAGGTTATTGGTCCCAAGGGATTAGCTAATCATATGATGATTCATGATGATGATACCGTTATCAAATTATGGAAATGTCTAGAATCTGACTGCAAATTAAAATTTCATAAAAAAGATGATATTGTTAAACATTATGCCTGCAAGCACCCATTAGTTTCATTACCTGAAGAATTGCTATACGGCACGAGCCAGCAATTGAAAGTTAATACTAACTCCACGCCAATTTTTATTGAAGATAATTTAGACAATGAAAAACTTGATTTTTTAGTGTCTTTCCCAGTTTCAAAGTCAGACTCATATCAACAATTAGTTAGTGATTCATCAAAATCGAAACGGGTAAGAGAGTCAAATACTTGGAAGAGAGCACCCGATGCCTTAGAGTTATTAATGAATAATGTTGATACTCGATCGGTTTGTCCATACATTGCTTGTAAAAAGAAATTTTCATCACAAGAAGCACTTGCTAGACATTTGCAAATAGTTCACGATGAAGAACCATTAAATAAACAAACCAAGATAAGTTGAAACTATTTCTGTCATTTATTTATATTTATATATTAAAAACTTTTGGTATATATTATACTGCTCTTATGCTATTGTATACTATTAGTTACGATTGTCATCCGTTTTCCATTCTCTTTGTAGCTTTTCATTGAACGCTCTATTTCGTTCATTGATGGCATTATCAGTACCCTTTTTGATACCTTTGAGTTTGGCACCTCTTTTTTTATAAACTCTAGCTTCGAATGCCTTGACTCTATTTGATTCATCTTTAACCATTTTCTTGTCTGTTAATATTGTTCGTATTTCAACATCTGTGTAGCCCTGCTCTTTTAAATCATGATATTTGCCATCTCTTTCTCTCTTTTCAATTTCTTCATCTAAATTCTCATTTGCTTCTTCGATCTGTTTTCGATAGGTTCTCTCAGCCAATTTCTTGAAATTATTGATGGATTCAACCTTAGTATTACTTCTTTTCTGACTTTTTTTGCGCTCCCACTCTTCATCTTCTATTGCAGTGTATGATAAGACATTTAATAAATCATTCTGTTTATTTAGATGGTCATTTTGGTTATCATTAACATCAGTACGTTCATTTCTTCTTTGGTCTTCATCTTCTGAACTATTAAAATCTTCATCGTTTTCTTTTTTAGCTTCCAAATAAACATCTCTTCTGTTTTGCTTGACTATTTCATTACGCCTTGCTCTTAAGGCCTTTAATCTTTCCAACTCCGTTGACATTATATTTATATGAATACAAACAAAAATACTCCTACTCTTGTTCAAATCATTTTTTCCCTCATCACATAAAAATATACAAAATATCACCATTATTATATTACCCAATTATTGTATTTAAATATTTTATTACAAAACATAACGTATTATTTTTAATCTAAGATATTAAAAGCTTTCTACAATTACTAATTTCACTAGGAGTTAATGCCCATTCAATTCCCCCGGCTTCAAGTTCTATAATTTCGTCATCATCTTCCAATCCTAAAATCATCACAAGTTGTGTAACTTTTAAGAACCTTTCTCTTAAGGAGTAGTTGAATTTAGTCAATTCACCAATAACAAAGCTAATATCATGTTCTAGTTGAATTGATCCCGAAGAACTGATTTTTTTCTCATATCCCCAAATTTTATCTTCCAAAGCAATAACTGATGTATTAATGATTGTAGATAATAAGCTCAAGAAGATTGGTTTAGAAAGAGTAGTGACATATGGAATAATTAAAGAATTCCAATTTTTAACAAAGGTGTTCAAATTATTACCTTCTCCTCCGTATCCTTCATTAAAATGAAGATAACTTGCACTCAAAGAATCTCTAACTAATTTAATAATTTTCATTTTCAAAACTTTATCAAATAATGTATTTAATCTACCAGTTATAATTGCATCTGAACGCTCTTTAAAACCCATTGAAAGTGTATTCAATAAACCTGAAATCTTGTTTGTCATTTTGTTATTTGTATCATGTAAATCAATTTCTAAAACAATTTCTGATTGCAAATTCTCTTGAAGTGAATATTGAACGTTTTTGATATCTTTTTCATCGACAATTAGTAAAGAATTAGTAGTAATAGCATTAGAGCACTTTTCGACTAATTTGTCAAGATATATGGAAAATGTTGAAAGAGTGTTCAAATAAATAATGTACTTCTGGACATCAGAGTTATGTCCTGTGTTTATTAATTCTGTATCGTCTTCACCAGTCATTGTGTAATTAATTGCAGCGTTTAAGGATTTCATAAACATGGCACCTGTGTTAGCTATTTCAGAAGCACCAACAGAAACCTTAGAGTTTGGTGCATTAAATGATGGACTTTGAGCCCTTGGGCTTTGATATGAGTCTGGATTCATTGTGTTATGAATTTTTTGTAGAATGGATTTTGTTAATAAATTGGAAGTTGGCTTCAAAACTAATTTATTCAATCGTTGTTGAATAATACTTGAAAAATCAACAACCAGAATTCTTTTAATGTTTGAAACCATGTTTTTAATGGAGAGTAATTCACCTGTTGCCAAAACTTCCATTATAATAGTATTAAGAACTAGAATCAAATCATCTGCCAAGGATGAAATTGGGGCATCATCTGCTATTAATGAATGAATGTCATTATCTGAGTTTATATTTTTAAAAACAGAGGTTAAAAAGTTAACGCTTTTTGTTAAATGAGGTAACATGTCATTTAAGGATTCAATTGTACATGCTTTTTCCAGAGTTCTTCTAACAGTATATGTACAAAAAGAATCAAATGTAGTAACTGCGGAATTTCTGATCTTTTCACCAAATGTTGATATAATTAAAGGTGGGGGGTAAACTTGCAATTGACATTTAATACTGTTGTTCCAAAGTACAGTAAAGAATTTAGAATACATTGCCCAGTGATTCATCATAGCAGATAATTCATCAGTGGCCTTTCCAACATCAGATAACGATGCACTAACAGTATCATTTAATTCATCCTCAGTTTCGGATTCACTTTCATTGGTTATCTGTTGTTGGGTAATTTCTTTAATTAAAATTGGATAATCGTATTTATGTATTTTTGATTCCAGTAAAGAAATATCCTTAGAATCAAAATAAGTATCATAAATCAAATTACTTTGAAGATCACATTCAACCTGGATATCGGTTAGAATACCACTAAGAACATCTTCACCATAGTTAGATTTAATAACTTTGGAGTGTTGTATAACAATGCTAGAAATAGTTTGATAAAGCTTGAAAAGAATTTGTGCATAAATTTCAGATTGTGAATCGTTATTTTTAACACTTTTTAATATATTTCTAGAACTTTCACTGATAATATCACAGATAAATTTTGAATAACATGATAAACCTTTGGATGCTTTACCTATTAAAGGGAATAATTGAAAATAAAATGTCAAATTTTTTACGTCTCTTTGACTAGCAGAAGAGTTGAAACCTTCAATAAATACTATTTCCAAATCTTCTATCCATTTGTTAACTATTTTGTATGGTGTATCATCTAATTCAGAAGTTGGAACTTTATAATCAACATATGCGTCCTTGATAAGTTCTTGTGGTAATTGTCGAATTAAAGAAATCGATTTAGCAGCGTTAAGCATATCATTTTCGGCTATGGCTTCATTGGCACGTTTCATTTCACGTTTCAAAGTTTCAACGTTATCGATATAATCCTTTAGTGTTTTGATTTTCAATTTTTCATCATCTAATGTTCTAACTCTATCAGTAACATTAAACCCGAGAACATTAGCATCCTCCATTATAGATTTCAAGATTCTTGAATGATTTAACGTTGTTGCCAATTCAACTCTAGAAATTTCCAACCCTCTTGTTGCTGATTGGTGAATTACAGATTTATTAGTTGTAAACGCTTTAATATTTTGATCAACTTCATCACGTCGTTTGTCAATTCGAAGTGTCAATTCACGTAAATCATTTATTGTTGTAGATTCTACTAGGAGTTGTTCTAATTCTAGAACTTCTGAAGTGCGGTTGATTGTCTTGACAACCATAGTGACTATCAAAAATGGATGTTCTAGTTCAAGATGTTGAACTTTTTTTTTTTCTACAACTTTTAAGAGCAGAATTTCATAAAATTTATAGTAGATTATATAATAAAAAGAAATAAAAATTGAAAAAATGCTAACATGTGGTTAATAAAGCGAGTCACCAAGAGTTCCAATGTTACGTTTGAACCTTGAATAGATATTGACTTATATATAGAAAAAAAGAGAAAAGAAAAAGCAGTGGAATAATTTTTATATTTTTTGTTGCATTGTTAATTCATAAGCATAGCGTCTAGATAATAATTATATTTGATGAGGAACGACATGATCCAATTGTTGCTGTTGTTGTTGTTGTTGTTGTTGTTGTTGTTGTTGTTGCTGTTGATGTTGTTTTTGATGTTGTTGTTGATGATGATGATGATGATGAAGCTCTTGGCTAGTACCTCTTAAGTAATGTCTCCAATATTTGTCAACGTCTTGACAACCAAGAAATTTTGAGAGAGTCCAGATTTTGTATTTTCTATCAAATTCAAGATGATCAATAGGTATTGGTAATTGATATAAAGTAAAATAACCTGCTAGGACTGAATCACGCAAACCAAAAATAACAAATATATTTGATAAAAAGGGGAACTTCTCAGGACCATTGGACTGTGATTCAGTTCCCTCGATGAATAAAACAGTTGGGTCAAGTCCATCGGGTGTCAAAACCACTTCCCATGGAGTTTCAATTCCAGAGCCTCTATTAACATTTTCACATCTTGCAAGGCGTTGCTCCAAAGCTAACATCATTTTTGTTTGCTTATCATAAGAAAATTGGAGTCGCTGCTGAGAATATTGAAGTTTTTTAACATAATCCAAAACATTAAACCATTCTTCTTGATCAACAACAAACTTTTGTTGTGGGGAGTACAATCCACTAAATTTTTTATTAATGCTATTTTTTTTACTATGTTGAAAAATAGACTGATTTTTATTAATGTTATTAATATAGTCAATACCATTAACATTGTTTTGCGTTGAAAAGTAATCAGAATTTTGATGACTGTTACTATCTGATTGCATATTTAGCCTTGAATCGTACGATGGAATATGCTCCAGTCCAGTACTGGGTGGAGGATCAGAAACATCTTGCGTTGGATAGCTTGAAGAACTTCCCGGTTGACCATCGTAATCAAATCTCATTAAGGAGTCATTGATGGAATCATTAGCGTTTGAATGAAACAATGAACCGCCCATGACAGAATTCATATGTTCAAGCTCACTATTAATAACAGGTTGTTGTATATGATTATTAATCTTGACATTTTGTAGTTTGCTACTGTAGCTATTGTCAACTGATTGATTCTGATTGATTGAATTTAAATTCTTAACTTCTTCATTTTCATTTGTCAGAGTCGAAGTACTGCTGTTATTGTTGACTTTATCTCTAATATCCAAATGTTGATAATCTGTTGAAAGCCTATTAGACTGTTTTGGCTGAGAGTTATTAACATTCAACCTATAAATTGGCAGTGGATTAAATAATCCTGGATGAGAAAAGTCATGTTCTTGATTACTTACTCTATAACGTTTCAATCTTAGATTTTGATTTATAGCATTTTCACTGTTATCATTATTATCTAAAGGTTCATTTGAATTGATGTTGAGAATAGACCCATCATTTGAAGAGTTAGACGCCAAATGAGGAGAAATAAAATTCAGCTCATGAAGATTATCCGTTGTACTTTGACGATGTTGAACAAGTTGTTGTTGCTGCTGTTGCTGAGATGATCTGTTTAATGCAATTACTGAACTATTCATGATACTCGACGACAAATGCGTGGAATCCTTAGTTATACTTAGTTTACTTTCTGAACTTGACGTCCGTGAGTTTGTTTTTAGACTCATATCATGAATAGTTAATTGTGATGAATTTGCATTTGAAGCAGAAGATAAATTTGAATCTCCACCATTAACGATCAAACCATCATCACTACTAGTGGCAGTAATTATACCAATACTGTTGTTATTAGTGCCTTTATTATTGTTATTGTTCTTATCATTATTATTTCCTTTCTGATTTTTAGTAGCAGTTGTATTACTACTGTTATTGCTAATACTATTGTTAATGCTACTCATAGTACTGACATTTTCATCGGACATTGTTGGTCTTCTAGCCGAGGTAGTTGATTCCGAGATATGATGCTGTTTTGTTACATGTCTGGCCAAATTGGTGGGGCCGTTTCTTGGATGGTACCGAATTTGTATATGACAATGTTCACACCTGTATATTCCCACTCCAGCTGATGTCCCAACAGCAGTAAAATGGGACCACACCCAACTATTGGGAGGTCTTGCCATCACGCTTTACTTGGTGTTACAAGAAAAAGCCTGTAACTGAAAGCTGTTGGAAAAAGAAACGAAATGCGACAACCGGTTTTAAAATGGAAATGGATCCAGTTTCTTTCTTTTTTTTTTTTATTTTTCGTTTGTTGTGTTGGTTTCGTTTCTTTTTGAGACATGCTTAATAAGCTCTGATAGCTCTAGGTGGTCGTCTTGTTCGTTCTAAGAGTCCCTGTTGACGCCTATAGACTTCCCATTGGTCACGAGAAGAGCCGTTAAATGCTCTAGGGTTAAGCATAATTTTGACTTCTCTTGTAGCATCTCTAGTTCGTTCATACCTGACTCCAGTTTCATATCGAATTGCACTTTGGACCCATGCTAGAGGTACCAGATGTATCCAATAATGTAGAAATTCTAAAATAGCACGTATGGTGACCAGCATCCAAAAATAAATACCTTTGTTGACTTTTACTATACGTTCGTAGATAGATGTTCTAACCTTGACAAGTTTGATGTTAAACTGTCTTAAACCTCTGTTGGTTGAAGTTAAGAAATGTCTTGGCCTGGAAATTGTCTTTTGATACATACCTGAAAGGTAAAACAACATTAAAGTAATAGAGACTATTATAGTTCCAATTTGACATAGGAATTTGAAGTATTTAACCCACCATGACCCAGTTTCACTGTCATGAGCACTTGAAAGAAAAAAAGAACCCCACACACATATAATCAATGTTGCAAATAACATGATGAGGAACACAAGATACTTATATCTCAATCTTGTCTGCTGGATATATTGGGTACATAAAGATTGTTCCATAACAAATAAGCTTTTAAATATTTGTGTTGGTTGCATATAGTCTTTACCATCTCTAATCATCCTGGTACTACTTCTTGATCTGGGTCTTGAACCTGATCTACTGCTTGATCTACTACCTCCAACACCACTTGATTCTTCCTCTAAGGACATCAGACCAAGTCCTGGTTTTCTACCGGGCCTAACTGACGATCTTCTTGATGATGTTGGCGTATGGTTGCCATTATTATTATAATAGTGATCATAATCACTTTCTGACCCATTGGATGTACCACCACTTCTAAAACTTTTAGCACTACCGGTGTCTGAAAAATCACTAACCCGTCTTCTTCGATACTTATTGGCTGATTGTGGCGTATTGAACATATCACTGAATGACCCTCTGTGATGTGAAAAGTATGAATCCGAAGAAACATTTAATGTCAGAGGTAAATCATCTTCTTCTTTTGGATTTTCGGTTTCATAAATGGCACTGCCACTGCCATTAAGCACATCTTCAATATTGCTTACCTCATTGTTACCGTCCTCTATCAGCATTAACCTCCTTCTAGTACCTTTAGTTTTTCCGTGTCGTTTTACTAACTTGGAACCCTTGTTGCTTGCTTCGAGACCATCCAGAGCAAAATGATCAATATGTTCATTTGTTGCCGGCACCTCCGTCTCTAAAACCAATCCTGGTGATGCCGGAGGCGACTGTGGATCCAAATTGGTGGTTGTCATTTGACTTTTGATGTCTATTAAACATATGCTTACGCGTTAACTTTGACGTTTTGTTGGGATTCTACATTTTTCTTGATTTTAGAGTGGCAATTTGTTTATGTTAAAATTCACTTTTTTTGGATGCTTTCATACATGGATTACGTCCAGCGATGTTTCTTTGAAGCATCTCAATGGGAATCAGATGGGTCATATGAACACATTCTAAAAACTCCAAATAGTTTGTTATTTTTTAATATCCCCCAAGGTATCAAGTTAGCAATCAACAATAGAAATACCACTTATAGTTATTCTTCTCTGGAAATTAATCAATTGAGTAGATTGAGCGGCTCATTAGCTTATATGTATTCTTCTGTCGATATGAATGGCTATTATCAACCTTCAAAATCAGTAAAATTACAAGAAATGATTCAATGTTATAAAGATATTTTATTACCTTTGAATATCAATCATAAAGCAAATAAAACAAACTCAGAACCTCAATATTTATTGTACGGTAAAATATACTTTCCATCTCAGTTACTAGAAGGCATGATAATTAAAAAATTTTCTAATACAAACCAACTGATTGTGAAATTTATCAATACTCAAAAGATTAACAAAATGTCACAATCTACCTCAATATTTACCTTTTATTGGCAAAAAAAACATAAAAATGTATTTCATGACTTTATTTATTCAACACACGAATCTTTATTAGGGTATAGATGCCTTTGCCATTTTGATTATCTTTCTCCAACAACTTTGAATAATAAATTGTTGATTCCTTCGAAGTTTTCACTTGGTTGTGAATTATGGTATGCAGCTAATTCTATGAGTCCTGGCGCTAGTATATGTGGAAGATATACATCGTATATGCTTGCTTCAACACCTGATAATGCATCTAAATCTAATATAGATGCATTGAAAATAATTAAAGATTCAAAAAATCATCAACAACAACAACAGCAACAACATCATAACATTCATATAAATCACTTATTAACAAATGAAGAATTGGCATTACAACAGCAGAATTTCATTGCGGATTCAGGTTTGAACGAATTAACAACGTCTTCATATGGTCTCAACCCATTCACATTCACATTTGCTCTAAATCCTTTACTAGGTACCGTTGAGTCTACTTATTCCATTTCTTCTTCACGCAAAGGTCTCACTTTAACATCTAAATATATGTTTAATGTTTATTCTTATGAGTCTGATCTTGTTTGTGGAGTTCACTTTCTCAGAGCAAGAATGCCAATCAAACCCCAAAGGACCGTTCAAAGGGAAATGAATAAAAACGAACAAAATATAATCAAAAAACAACCAAAATTTAAAACAGACTATATCAAAGACAAAATTAGGGAGCATCCAATTGTCCAAGCTGTTTCCGATTATTCTATTGTCAAATCAGTTGCCAATGGGTATAAGAATCCAATATCTTTGAAAACAAATGCAAACCATGATATCACACCCCCAAAAGAATTAAGAGAAGAACCAACTGTACTATCTATCAATACAATCAATGAAGATTTAATTTCAAGTTTTAAATTGTCAAGTAGCATTCATAAAAAAGACATTATGATTGCATGGGAAGGAAAATTTAAAGATTGGTTGATTAGTTCTGGTGTCAATTTAAATTTTAGCGATGATGTGCCTAGATGCAAAGGATATGGCCTGGAATTACAATATACATCTTAAAAAATATAAAATGTTCATAGTTATATAATATACAATATTCTAATACACTTTCATCTCATCGTTTTTTTCCTACTTTTATTTTTCTTTTAAATTGAATAGAAGTTTAACTTATTCTTTTTTATAATCTCTTCTTGATTTAGTTGCATCCTCAGTCACAGTGGATTTATTATTTTTATTTTTGCAGATGTCAGTATATAATATATTAGGTGAAGTCATATTTTTATTTGTAGATTGAATAGCTATGGAGTCCCCAGCAGATATCTCTATGCCAGGAGCAGGTTTCAAAAGTTCCACCATTTTACATGGTATGTCAGCAGATGGTTCGCCGCTATCTGATTTGATTGTATTAGTTTCAATTTTAGGCACAATTGCTATTGTGTTTTCAGCTTGAACAGCATTGATTGGCGACAGAGATGACTTTGAAATTTCATCATTCATAGAATCTTCACTTAATGTGGTAACTTTGTGGGCATTCATATTACCATTAGATACATTATTAATTTGAAGAGGATTTGATTCCGAAGAAAAATCCTCTCTTGGATTTGGTTGTTCTAAAATAAATTGTGATCCATTGGTAGTGATTTGATGAGTATTCATAAACGATGGATCAGATTTATTTGAACAATCATATTGGCTATGTTTCTTACTTAGGTTGTCTAATTCTGACGTGTTAATTGGATTGGGCTCTGAAATATTATTGAATGATTTATCACATTTTTTATCACTATTATTCACACTTCTGCTTATTGCACTGTTTGTAATTGACGTACTATTTATATTGGTACTGTTTATATTCTTTTTCGTATTTTTATTTATTGAGTTATTGACATCCACTGATACAAGCTTTTCAATAGCAATTGGTTCTAAAATATCATTTGCGACCGGCTTCACCTTATTAACAAAATCACCTTCATCTTCGCCAAATTGACATTCACTTTCATCTTTATCACCAGATTCAGATTTTAACTCAACAACACCGTTTTCGTTTTCGTTTTCGTTTTCGTTTTCATGCTCACTTTCAATTAAATCTTGTAAATCCACATTGTCAACATAAGTTATGTTTCTTCGTCTTCTTTTACTGCGAACATCTGTTTGTTCCTTAATTACAGGCTCTATCACCTGAACATCATCATTTTCATCTTGTTGTTGTTGAGAAACAATTTCTAAGTCGACATTGGACTCAAATACACTCTCTTCACGCACTACATTTGTAACCTTCCCACTCGTTTTTTCCTTAGTATCATTACTTTTTTCCTTAGAGGAGAGAATATCTTCAACAGTTTTAAGTAAAACATCCTCCGTTGGTTGCCTCATCATAGATTGATCCAACTGTAATTTGTTGTAAGCTAACTGCAGAATATTTTCTTCAATAGTGTCTTTAGTAACTAATCTGGTAACATAAACTTCCTTTGTTTGTCCAACCCTATGGGCCCTGTCCTCAGCTTGTTTATCATCATGAGGATTAAAAGATTGATCAAAAATTATTACGTTAGTCGCACAGATGAGGTTGATACCAAACCCACCAGCTTTCGTAGATAATAAAAATACTGGGATTGTTTTATCTTCATAAAATTTATCAATAAGTGATTGACGTGTTTCAACAGAAGTTGAGCCATCTAATCTCAAAAATTTCCAGTTTTTCAAAGAAAGAACCTTTTCTAAAATATTCAAAACTTGGGTGAACAATGAAAAAATCAAAACTTTTTCACCTTTTTCAATAATAGTAGCTAAAATTTTAATCAATGATTGAACCTTCCCACTATCCATATACGAAGTTTGCTTTAAAACATATTTTCCTAATTCATTGGGAAATTGATGACACAATGTAGTCAATTCAAAATCGGACATAACTTGCATATCTTCAAAAATATACTCTTCACTAGCATCAGCATAAACATCATTTTTCATAATAGCTTTTGCCATAATTCTCAACAGCTTATCATTATAATGAAATCTAAACAACAATGGATGCAAACATGCCTTTCTTAAAGCCATTAACGCATTTGAAGACTGCGTTTTTAATGGAGGAAGCTTTTTTAACATTTCTGTTGTCATTGATTTTCTGAGATCTCTTTCTTTTCTGAAATCATCAAGGTTTTTCAGCTGAATATCATAAATACGACGTTGATGTGGTGCCAACACAGTATACTCTATAGAAGAATGTTTTTCAGGTAAATCATTCATGACTTGCGCTTTGGTTCTTCTTAAGATAAATGGTGCCATCATAACTTTAGCTTTTGCAATGGCTTGTTGCGATAACAAAGGATTATAGGCCTCGCCTTCTACCGTTTCTTGTGTGTTTTTAGTACTCGCTTTTTTATCAAATAGTAACTCTAATTGACTCATTTTGGGATCAAAAACTTCAGGTAAAATAAAATCTAATAGTGAAACTAATTCTCTCAAATTGTTTTGCAATGGTGTACCAGTAAGTAAAACTCTAAAATGAGCACGTAATCTAGCTAGCTTTTTATATCTATCACTACTTGCATTCTTTAGCATGTGTCCTTCATCAAAGACAATTGTATTGAAATCAATTGATCTAAGAAATGGTTGATCTAACTTACCAACAGTTGCTAAATTATATGTAGTAATCATAACGTCAAATTTTTCATCCATAAGAACAGATCGTAGTTCTTCTCTTTCGGAAAGGGAACCATAATATGGAACAACATCAATTAAAGGGGCAAATTTTTGAAATTCACGTAGCCAATTTTCTAAAGTTGATGATGGAACAACAATTAAATGAGGGCCTGGATAGCGCTTTTGTTTGAGATTAGCAATAAAAGCAATAATTTGAATAGTTTTACCTAGTCCCATTTCATCTGCAAGAATACACGAGAGTTGCTTTTGAAAAAGTAAAGAAAGCCAATTGATACCGACTTGCTGATAGGTTTTCAATTGAACGCCATCTTTCATTAATTTTGGACTTTTATGAAAATAACCAACTTTATCCTTGACCTTGGAAGTATTAAGTTTAGACTTGTAAAGTTTTTTTGATGCACCATAGTCACCATCAATGTCACCATTATCACTATCATCAGCGTACTTTGAATGTCTTATTTTGGAATTCTTAACAACTTGAATATCACTGTCAAAACCGCTATCATTGTCAGATTCAGATGCTGAATTGCTCTCGTTGACCGTTTCCCCTGTGTGGTCTGATTCACTTTCAGATGCATTAACTTCTGTAATAGAAACTTCTCCGTTAACTATCTGACCTTCAACATTAATTCCCCATTTAACAATTTCTTTTGTAATTGATTTACTGTAGGCAAAACATTGCTTAACAAGAGAATCAATAGCTGCATAGGCGATTAACTTTTCTTTAGATGTTTCAAGAATTCTTTCAGAGTATATTCTAGCCGCATTGGCAACTTTTGACTTATTTTCAGGTTTAAGATTTATCTTCAAAAATTCATTGATTGTGTTGTAGGGTCTGTTTTTAACAATTATTTCAGCTTCTTGCGGTTTCATATTTGAAATATCTATAATGTCACGAATATCTGCATTATTGAATAGTTTTAGAAGTCTTTCGTTAATATTTAAACTTGTATCTTCATCTTCCTGCAACTGTGGCAATAGATTATTCTCGACTTCAAACCTTCTATGTGCTCTAATTTCCCTATCTTTAACTTTATTGGCATGTGCACTTCCAATTGGAATTTTACGCAGTTTTAGTTTCTTTTTAGTTCTTGGATTGTAATCATCATCATTTTCGTATCTTCTCTTACTTATATTTGCAGGTTGTATTTCTTGAATTGAATTTTCTGAATCTTGTGATTCTGATTCTTCAGAATCATCTAATGAAATAGCTTCTTCTTCTGATTGTTCTTCACGATATAGACGGCGACGTTTAGTAACAAATCTATCCTTGATTGATTTTTTAGAATTCAAGACAACTTTAGAAGATTTGATATTTTCTCTTTCAGCTTTCTGTCTAGCTCTAAGTCTCTCAAGTTCCCTAGCTTTTGCCTTTGCTTCTAACCTTATTTCTGATGATGAAAGTTTTTTGACAGGAGAAGAGGATAACAGTGGATTTATTTTGCTATTTAGCCCAGACAAACGGCCAATACCACTAGAACCTGAGTTAGGTGTATTTATTTTTGGTAAACTATCTAAAAAAGTTTTAATCTCACTTAAAGAGTCCATGGTATTCAATGCTTTAAGAATTACTCTTTGTGTCAAATGTGGATAGTTTTTTCTAAAGATCTTCAAATTTTCAAATACTTTACTACTTGGCATTTTTGATTTGTTAGGCCCATCAACTGCTTTTTCTGGATCTTTGTAAGCAAATGCTCGTAAACTTGGTAATTTTGTTTTGGCAGGTTTTATTGGAGATGAATCAAGCTCTATTGAAATTCCACTTTTCCTAGGTTTTAAAGGGGATGAATCTGGAACTTCAACTGGAGAATCACTATAATCTTCAACGTCTTCAACTGCTTTTTCTTTAACATCGTCTTCTTCATTGTCTTCGCTGAAACTGTCACTTTTTGATGGAGAAATAACTTCAACATTAGGGCCTCTATAAAAAGTATCCATAGTTGTTTGCCTTTTAGGTTTTGTTAGGATAAGAGATTTAGCCTTTGTACTACTCTTACGAGATTGAATGTTAGAATCCATGAAAGGAGAACTAGCAAGTTCTTTAGGTTTAGAAGACGCGTCGTGATTAGATCTATTGTTTGCTCTTGTTTGTGATTTGACTATACCAACTTCACCTTCAATGGTAGAATCTGTAACATTTTCATCTTCTGAAGACGATAAAGAAGATGAAGTTAAACTGATCACGCCAGTTCTTCTTGATCTCATTGTATAGCCAAAACCAAAGGAACTATTATTGAGAAAAAAAAAGATTATATTATGAGAGAGAGAAAATTCAATATATGATTCATATTTTAATATTAATATATAAATATCAATACCTTTTTGATAACAAAAAGTTTACCATAGCTGTTTATTAGAATATATAATCATGTTCAATTTTTTTTATTCACTATACTATTTTCAATTAGAATCACATTGTTAAAAAATTATAAATCAATTTCAATGCTTTCAAATTCAAAGTACACCTATTAAACAGAATCAGGAAAATATGTTTTTCTGTTACTAAATAAGTTTTAAATATTTCATTATAGATCATTTATAAGTATAAGTAAAATATTAAATTGCATTTAATATACTATACTTTTGTATTAATTAAAGAGAGTAAATTTGTTATTACAAATTTTTGGCTAGCAGAACTCATTTTATAGGCAATTATCACAACTCGTGTACAAATCTTTCATTGGGGTAATAAAATGTTACCTTGAAGCAACGAATTTTATAAAATTAATATATCGTACTTTTAAATATTGTTAGATATACTACATTTAAAAATTTCTTTAAAACAAGACGTCACTGACACATCTACAAAAATATGGCTGAAAATACGTCGTATAAAGTTCTTTGCTGTGGATCAAATGGGTCGGGGCAACTTGGTATGGGCCACAAAGATGATATATTGAAAATCCAAGAAGAGCTAGCCTTTTATTTTGACTCGAAACCAATCAACATTTCATGTGGCGGTAATCATACACTAATTTTATTACAAAACGGAGATGCTTACGCAGCTGGAACTGGTTTAAAAGGTATAGTGGAAAACGAAAGTCCTATGAACTTAAGGTTTCAGAAGGTCAGCTTTAATGATATTTCAAAATTTAAACATGTTGTTTGTGGTTGGGAATATTCTATATTTGTCACATTGGATGAAAAGATCTATAGCCACGGTGAAGGTTTAAATGGAGAATTAGGTCTAGGAAAGGAGACAAAAAAGACCCACATACCCAAACAAATTAACTTTGATACAAAGGGCAAACGCATTATAAAAGTAAAATCATCCATTCATTCTACCATAATTCAGTTAGAAAACTATGAATTATGGGCTTGGGGTAACAATAAAAGAAGTCAATTATTAGATTTTGGTACTGATAAGTCACTCAAGATACTATGGAAACCAACTTTGTTAAATTTTGATTTTGGAAGGGTTTCTAATTGGACGATGGCTAGAGAGTTTAGCGTTTTTAACACAGATGTAATTGAATTCAGAGGTCGTGATAAATTCAATATTGAATCAGATCTTAACAGAAATAATATCAAGACTTCTGATATACAATCATTGAATTCAATGTGGTCTTCTTTACATATTCAGATGAAAAATACAAATAAATTAATATCATTTGGAAATCAATCACACGGACAATTAATTCCAATGTCTGACAGCAATCTAAGCTTTTTTGTAACAGGAAGTGAACATGGGTTATGCTATAGACTTTCTGATACCTCTATATGTGCTTGGGGTTGGGGGGAACATGGTAATTGTGGTCTAGAAAAGGGTAAAAACATTATTGATAGGGTAATCTTTGATTTTCTAAACCCGATTTACAATATAAAATCTAATGAACAATTAGTGGCATTATTTGGTGGGTGTGCTACATCTTGGATAGTTATAAATCCAATAAATAGTTAAAAAAAACAACTAATCATAGTGTTTTTTCAATTAAGATTTCACGTAGCTTCTTCCTCATATTCATCTTTTGTATCAATAGAATACACGAATGATGAAGAATGTGTGATACGTAGTTATTCTAGGGCAGAAGTATCAGCAAGCAGCAACTAGTAGATTATCTCCATCTAAATTCGGTGCAAGACCGACTAAAGATAAAAGAAAAGACTACCCTAATCCACTTGCCTTGTTAGCTGCCAAACTATCACTATATAAAAACAGGTGTTTAAATATAATCATAGTTGTAAAAAAGATTGTAGAATATAGAAGTAAGAAAAAAAAATTCGCATCTTTTATTCAAACATTGTCAACCTAGATAAAAGAGGGTTTCTTCTTTAAACACCAAAAATGAATATAACCCTTTCTACAAAAAAAGTGAAAATAGAAACTAATAAAATAGTTTTTTATACAATACATAAAACAAAACAGAACAATACAAAAAGGGGATAAAAAAGAACTAATGTTTATTTAAAAATTAAAATCTACCACTGTAACCACCATTGTAAGCATTTGAATGATTGTTGTTCTTTCTTTGAAGTTGCGTTTGAAGTAAGGTCTTGAAACCATTACACAAATGAACCATATCTGGATAAACGTTGCCATGTAACATAAAACCGTTTGGTAAAACTCTAACATTCCATGTGTATATTTTATCGGTATTATCATTTAATTTGAATAATAAAAAGAACCAACCAGGTGCCTTTCTATTGAAATTGAAACAGTATGTTGATCTGTTCTTATTGGCCATCGAATAACGTAGTAACCAATCCTTGGTTTCATTAACAGGTTCTGGCTTAAATTTTTCATGAGCTTTCATTGATTCAACTTTGGCATGTAATTCATTGATATGGGAAACAATTAATTCATCTAGATCGTGATATCTAAAATCACCGACTTGAAGAATTCTTCCAAGAGAATACTCATTAGGTTTGTCATGCTCAACAACATCCAGATGTTGGAATAATTGGTTATCAACCTTCCATGAAACAGTTAAATGATCATTACCTTTAGAGGATGGTCTAATCACAAACTCGCCATTATCTCTTGAAGCCAAGTATTCTTCAGCTTGCTTTTGATCAAAATTTCTAAAATATGGATGTTTTAAAATTCTTTTAGCACCTTTAGAATCATCAGCTTCTAATTCCTTTTCTCTTTTAGCATCTTTTTGTTCTGCATTAAAGTTCCAAAACTCACCAACTCTTTCACCCTTTTTAGTAGACTTAGCCTTAGCGATATCTTCTTTTAATAAAGAGAATTCACCCTTAAACTCTGTATATTCAACGTTTTTAACAACAGCTTGAACTGCTTGACCATTGGTGTACTTTACTAACAAATTAGAGGAATCACCGTAAGGAAGAGCATTTGAACGGGAAATGTTACCCATAATACCACTCTGAGTAATACAAAGCATAAATCTAGCATCAACTCTTTGAATAATAACCGGAACAAGAATTCCCCTTTCAAAAGTTTCTAAAGTTTCCCCAGTTAACATTTCAAAAACCTCAATATCAGTTAAAATGTGGAAGGACTTTCTCAATTCTTCATAATTAGATTCCAACTCTTCTTTAATCATCTGTAAAGTAGATCTCTTTCTGTGACCATGTTCTTCTAGTTGCTTAGCATAACTATCAATAGCAAGTTCTTCCAACTTCTCAACACCTTCATCATACAACTTACCAATGATACCACCATCTTCATTCTCAACCTCTTGACGGTCTTCTTCTTCAAGATCAAGTGCATCACCTGCCATTTTTATTGCCAAATCATAATCTTCTGGATGGATTCTAGTGGCATCTAACAAATAACTTTCTTTATCATAACTGTCAGGTACTGGAATTTCAATAAATGGTGCACAATTAATGAAAATATTTTTCGATGTTAATTCCTTATGAATCAAGTCAGCTCTTTTAATCAAAATACCACCATTAGCTTCAATACCCTTGATTAAACTACTGGCTTTCCTTGGTCCAAGACCTGAGATATATGGTAATGCCAAAGCTAAATATACAGAACGAACAGCATCATTAATCTTAATACCGACTAATGAGGCAACATCAACAAAAATAGACTTAATTGCTTCCAGTAGTTTATGTTCAGGTAACAAAGTCTGATGCTTGTGAATACTAATAGATGTAACAGAGTCACCTAAAGCAATGTATTCAAGTAATGGACTTTGAACATATCTAGCAATACCAATACAAAATTTAGCAACAACAGGTTTGTCACTAAATTCTTCTTCTGCTCTTTCTGAATACTCAAATAGTCTAGCAGTTTCATTTGGAACATAAATTACAGGTAATTCAACTTCATACTCCTCACCTTCAATATTAGATTCGGAAATAACCATCTTTTGATTGTTTTTAACAATTTCATCGATTTTCTTTTTCAAGTTATTAACTTGAACGTTATAACCAGAAACAGCAATGACATCAGGATTGAATCTATCAATAAGAGCTAATAATTTTTTTTCAAAAGCCTCGTCTCTAAATGATTCTTCAAACTTGATGTGTTCATAGATGGATCCATCAAATTGCATGGCAATACCAATAACAGCGGAATCTTTTAAACCTTCACCATTGGACAAGGCTAAAACTTTTGGAACTGTACCAGTAGCATGACTAAATGGAATGAACGGCGCTTGATCAACTTTGTTCATAAAAGCATTTCTGATTTCAAAGAACATAAGTCTCTCACTGGTGTGTTTTAAATTTTCTTTAACCGACATAACGATTGTTGGCACAAGTTTATTAATTGCAGCATCAAGACATTCTTTACGAATTTTATTCCAAGCTTGAGCAACCTCTGATGTACCATTAGAAGACAAAAGAGAAAGTAAATGATTAACTAAATCAGTAAATGCACCCTTGAGTCCAATTTTAACGTTAACGTAACCAAGTGATTCTGCCTCAAGCATACGAAGAAATAAATCTGGTTGAAAAAGAAAAGATTCTGCATTCCTGTTAATGGCATATTTAAAATCTGCATAAGGAGAAGATTCATTGATTTTCGAACGCCCCTTTTCTGTTAATTCAATATCAATTGATGAATATTGTTGGTAATTTGAACGAATATGTGCACGGAATTTTGGATTATGCACAAGAGTTTCAGTATAAAGCTGCTTGATAGCACTGAGAGCAGCATCAATATTGGTAAAATAAGAGTCTGGAATGGATTCTTTCGTCAATTCAAATGGTGTTTTTTCAACATCATCCGTTGGGTAGATTTTTGCGCTAGCAGAAACATTTTCACCAAACTTTTCGGCATCAATACCAAACTTTTCAACAACGTTTTTAAAAAGGACATCTCTTCTAACTCTTTCAAAGAATGTATATTTTGAGTGAATCTTTTGTTTGTCCATACCAGGTTTATTTTTTTCTTCTTGTATCTTTTTAATTTCAGATGAGTAAGTGAAATTAAGATATTCATAAATATCCTGCAGCTCCACGAGTGTTTTAGCATTAGATATAGACTCTTCATACGTTAAGTCAACAACTTCAAGAGATTGAAAAAGTAATTGCACCGTGTTTCTCTTTTCTAATAAAGTATGATATTCAATATCTAATTGAACGATTCTCCAAAGGTCGTTTTCATTTAATATCTTTTCCGCAATAACAGTATCGTTTTCATTAGTTGTTGTGTACAATGTGTAATCCTTTCTTGAATTCCAAATGGTTGGAACTTCTAAATTGTTTCTTGAAACAAATTCAACGATTTTAGCAACTGATTCTTTGAATGGATCTAGAAGGTACAGTTTGTCTTCAAAATCAGAAGAGTTTTCTTTCCAAAGAGTATCAGCAACCCATTTTTGTTTTTGTGCAAATTCTTCGTAGTTTAAATCATAGTTTTCAATGGATTCTCTTAAAACTTGATATCTTTCAGGAATATCTGTAATTCTAATCTCTTGATCTTTATCAGTTAACAAATGTTCCTTTAATTCTTCAAATTCAAAAATATTTTTTAGAGCCTTAGATTCTGACTTTGAAATTGAAGTCAAATTACCTTCTTCATCATATTTTTCATCATCTTCAGATTCTTGCAGGTTATTTCTTTGTTCTTGTTCAACTTCTTCTGCTTCCAATGCCCAAGCATATTCTTCACCATCACCAAAAATTTCATATAACTCATCTAACTTATCTTGATCAATCTTACTTTTTTGAGAAAACTGTGATTGTTTAGCTCTTGCAGCAGATCTCATTTTGGCCAACCTTTCATCTCTGTCTTCGTCATCTTCGGAAAATTCATCATCTTCAATGAAATCATCAAATTCACCAAGACCGCCCATCGCTGCCTTTTGTTGTCTTTGTCTACTTGCTTCAAGAAGATCATCTTCATCATCATCGTTGTCATCAGCTTCTTGGTTTTCACTTAACATATCATCATCTTCATTGTTATTTTTAATGACACGACGAACGTTAGAAGGTTCTGCTTCTTCATCTGAAAAAATATCAACAAGTCCCTTATTTAATTCATTAGTGTCATCAATCCCTCTTTTTAATCGCTTTAACTTAGATTGTTCTCCTAAACGTGAAGGTAATTCACCTGCATTTTCTCTAAGAAGATCTAAATCATCTTCATCCAATTCATCTTCATCGACAGCTCTTCTCTTTCTACGCCTTTTCTTAACCGAAGTGTTTGCACTTTCATTATCAATATTATCCTCTTCTTCTTCATCGTCAACAATAAACCCATCTCGAACCTTTCTAACAGCTTCTTCATCATCTTCTTCATCAATGTCTTCATCTGAAGAATCAATCACGTTGTTGGAAGCGCCTTCGTCCCCAGATTCACCTTGAGAATCCACTGAAACATCATCAGCAATCAAGCTCTGACCACCTCTAAATTCTGGCTTTGTATCAGCATCGTCATCAGACATTTTGATACTTGGTTTATGAGGAATAGAAGTTCAGTTTAGTGAACGATGATATTTTTTTTCAGACATGTTAATAAACAACGGGATATTTTTTCTTTGGTATTAGGTAATTATTATCGATATGGTCTATAGTGAACCCCTAACAATGGATATAGAAAGCAACAATGACATTGAACAGAGAGAAGATGTTAATGTCACCACTTCTGAAACTTTACCAGGTCCGAACGAGCCAGAATTGACAAAGTTACATCTTCGTGGTGTGGACGATTTATCAACACCAGAAATCAAATCATATCTAGATCAACATATTAAACCTGGTTACTGTTATGAAAGAAAAGACGAATATTCACATTTAGAATACCATTTAGAATGGATTAATGACACTGAATTGAATGTATGTTTTGATTCAAAAGATGGTGATAATAACGAATATGCTAAAAGAGGTGCCAGTGAATCGTTGAATAATTTGATTGCTCGTAGTTCAGGTGAAGAAATAACAGGGATTTCAGACTTTCTTCAAGAAAGAAAAGCTTGGGATCTTCTAAGGATTTTAGAAGGTAGATTTAAAGGTAAGCAAGTTGTTAAAACTGATGCTGCTAGAGATTATGCGCAGATGACTGGTTTGCAAATTGACCAGAATGTTGATGCCACAAAGGAAGAAGATGTTTGTTCGGATCCCATTGCCATTTTTGTGAGATATGCTACATCGAGTGACCGTAAGGTAAATAATTCACGTGAGCAATCTAGATACTACCTTATTCATGGAGAACCAGACCACTTTGAACGGAGAAGTGGACCACGAAGCAACAACAGAGAGAGAAAATCAAGGTTTTATGAGGATAACAAACCTGATTTGATTACTGGTGAAACAAGAATAAAAGAAGATCGTACTAGAAACGAATATAGATCAAGAGAAAACAATACACGTCGTGGTAATGGTAGAAACAAAAGACAAGCTCAAAATGCAGCCTTTGATTCTGCCAAGGATATCTATTATGGTGAAGCAAAGAGAAGAGGAAGAAACAGTAGACAAAAAAGAGAAAAGGCTTTTACTAGAGATCTAGAAGATGATTTATTTCCAGAACTTTTAGCCAAAAGGAATGCAGAAAGACAAAGAGATTTGTCTCCTTCTAGAATGGAACAATAATTTACGAATATTTTATGAAGTGAAGCGTAAATTTATGTACGTTAACAAAAAAGAAAACTTTAAATTGTCTACTTTTTATTTTTGTTGTAATACTTAAGTAAAAGAGATAATAGATATATAATGACAGAGTTTAAAGAAAGAAGTAAGCTACTTTCTCTAAGATAGAATTTAGTAGTTTTTTCTTGCTCACATTTTGATTCTAATATCTTCACTAACATGAAAATTTACGTAATATTTATTTTTCCGCTTTATCAACATAAAATCTTTATATCCTAAATTAACTTTCTTTTTAAGTAAAGCATTGAAATGATTCTCTTAACAAAACTTAAGTGGTTTGCAACCGTTTTAGCAATTGTTTTACAAACTTACATTTACACATACCCATCCACGCATGCATCACAATGCCATTGGGCTAAAGAATATCGACCATTAGATTCACAACCTCCAATCGTTAAATACATTTTGAAATTGCCCTTTATTGGTGACTTGTATGCCACATATTTTATTCCAGAACAAATAGAAGATTTCAACCCAAGAGATATCAGAATGATGGCTGTTGGTGATCCACAAATTAATGGAAATTGGCCATCAACTAAATATATAAAAAGACTAGATAATTATGGTAATGATTATTATTTGAGACATATATATCAATTAATGAAGGGCAGATTACAGCCAACACATGTAGCTATGATGGGAGATTTACTTTCTTCTCAATGGATTGGAGATTCTGAATTTTACAATAGAACTCGAAGAATTGTTGATAGAATTTATGTTAGAGACAGAGATCAATGTTATTTAGAAATGGATTTTATTGAAAAGCACCAAAATACTGATTGGAAAAAATTCTATGATACTTTCAATGAAAGATTGCACGATGGAACATTTTCTTCCGCTGACTTTTATAATTATGAAAATATATGGAACTGGTATGATGAATCAAGCTCTGAACCTTTGTTTTTGAATATTACAGGTAATCATGATATTGGCTATGGTGATACTACTTATCAGCACATGACAAGATGGAATATACTTTTTGGAAAAGACAATTATTGGATTGAATACGATAATGAAACGGATCATCCATGGAGAATTGTCATGCTAAATTCACTTGGACTAGATGGACCAATGTTGCAGCCCGAGTTTAAAGAATATATTTGGAAATTTGTAGATGTATTAGAAAAAAGACCATACAAGGGATCCACAATCCTTTTGACCCATATTCCAGTGCACAAACAAGAAGGATTATGTTATGATGGTCCCAATGTTGAATATTACACTGAATCAGGTTGTCACGGATGTAGTCCTGGTAGAGCTGGATTGTTGAAATCTACAAACTTTATTTCTGAAGCAGCTAGTCAAAAGGTTTTAAACGCTGTTTTTAAAGATAACAAATCAGGTATCATATTAACCGGACATGATCATCATGGATGCCAGAATTATTTAAATTATGTAAATGGAACATGGTTTGCTAGCAAGGATATCCAAAGTGATACATATGTCAAAGAAGTAACAGTAAGATCAACTATGGGTGATTTTGACGGTGTTACCGGTATTATGACTGGTTTATTTGACAAGGAAAGCAAGTGCTGGAAATTTGAATATAGTGAATGTTACTTTGCAATTCAACATATCTGGTGGGCTGCCCAAATCTCTCTAATATTTGCTATTCTTCTTCAATCAATTTGTATATTGTTTTAGAAGAAAAAAAAGCTTTGAGTGGAAAATTTCATTTTGTTGAGTTAAATTGCCTACTTAATAAACTTATGATCAGATAATATTGTTAAAATATTAATATTTTGATGGACTGGTGATGTAATTTTGTTTATTATCGTCCGCTTGTGTTGACTTATTTTTTTTTTTATATTCTACAATGTGGGATTTTCTTGTATAAAAATTATACGACAATACTAAAATGATGAGATTTCCCAAAGGGTTAAAAGAGTGGAAAGCTGCATAGCCGCTTATTCGTGTAGCAATATTAGTCTTGGTAATAATGCTATTCGGAGTGGTTATTATAGCTGCACTACAGTTATCCAAGAAAAGCTAATAACTGTTATAGATCAACTAGCACTATGATGAAAAACAAAATTGTTATTATATAAAACTTAATTCATTGACTGTTACTGAATCACTAGAAAGTTGTTGACTGCATGCAACTTTTAAAATTTTTTAAAGGGGAGGATGTTTTTGTGTAATTGTTCGTTGCAGTCAGTGGACCGGAATGAAGCATTGTTATGTTGTTAAAGATGGTCCCACGGTTACTGAACACTAGTACCGACACTTTTAATTTACTACACATAGTCAATCAATACTTCAAAATGACATATTGAGCTTGGAAACTTGTTAATGTTATCTTCTTTAGATAGGGTATCGTCTTTTTTCTATCACTAGTTTTTTAGTTAAAATAAAAAAATACTCAAGATACCATAGTACAGGAAATGTTCCTGCATAGCTTATTTTAGTTCACTGCTTTCACATCTGCGCTGATGAAGCTCTAAATTAGCGCTCAATAGTAGTATAAATAAGAGCATGTTGGCATTCGTACCCTTTTTACTTCTCAATACCTGTCTTTTCTAAATAACAAACATAAAATGGTTTCTTTTGCTGTAGCTTCTACCGCAATTGCTTCATTTACTACCAATCTTTCAATTACTTCCACGTCAACTGCTACAACCTTTCCAACTACGGCAGTTCCGAATGTTTCTAATAATTTCGTCACTGGTGCTTATGATGAACTTGCAACAGTTGTAGCTACCAATGGTTGCTCTAATTTAAACTTTGGCTTCAAAGGCCAAGGTAGGTATTATCCTGCAGCGCAAGGTAATGTTGTTGACGTTGTCGACGTTGGTAATAACCAATATGAAATTTCTTACCAGTTCAAAGCTGAGGATTGTCCATCAATCAGCAATTTGGACCAAGCTAAAATATTTAGTGTGAACTCTCCAGAACAAAACAGCTATGTTCTTTACGATTCCAATTTGGATATTGCTAAAATTGATAGCTCATGTGATTGGACAGCTCGATTTGTTGTTAACGGTGAACAGAATGGATCAAAAATATGTATACCTTCCTTTCAAATTCATTATTCTTGGTTTTCAGGAAAGGCCGCCTCAAACGAATCATCATCATTTAAGTATAATGGAGCTTACGAGTATTCAGTTGGTTGTGTGCATGACAATAATAATAATTCGCAAAATGATCTCCCTCTTTATTGTTGGGAAGCGTCAGGTACTATTCCATTCACCACATCTGATACAACCAATGAATCAAACGTTGAATCATCAACCAATAGCATTGTAAATTCTACTATTTCGCCAGTGTCTAAAACAGTTTCTAGCTTAGCAGGACCATTTGATCAATGTGGAGGCATAAATTTTACTGGTGCAACTAAATGTGTTGAAAACTGGATTTGTCAATCACAAAACAGTTTTTATCATCAATGTGTTGAATCTAAAACTAGTTCTAGTTTAGTTTTTAGCTCCACAAGTACTTCAGCTGACGTCACTTTTTCAAATGATTTTTCTTCTGCTACAATATCAAGTTTATCTGAATCTGTTCCATCCGAAACATCAACTTCTACTAGTAAAGATGCTCCTGCAACAGCAACTTTATCATTAGTTAGTCCATATGGTCAATGTGGTGGTTTAAATTATTCAGGACCTACCAAATGTACTGAAGGCTGGAGTTGTATTTATCAAAATGATTTCTTCTATCAATGTATTGCAGACAAAACAACAACAACAACATCTTCTAGCACCACTATTACAACATCTTCTACAACTACAACTAGTACTAGTACACCAACAGTTACAAAGTTTGTTAGCCCATATGGTCAATGCGGTGGCAAAAACCACGTTGGTGCTACTCAATGTGTTAAAAATTGGACTTGTCAGTCTCAAAATGATTATTACTATCAATGTGTTACTGTTCCACGTGCAGCAACCGAAACTGCGTGTGCTTCGATGTGGGCACAATGTGGTGGTAATGGTTTCCAAGGATTCACTGAATGTTGTGGTGGTGCTGTGTGTGTTACTCATAATGCATGGTACGCTCAATGTACCACAACTTACAATATTTTTTAATGAGAACAAACGTTTTATAATAATGTAGATGCAAAATTTTTACTATTGACTTATTTATTTTATTTAGACATAATTAATGATTTTCTAAGGATTTCTTTGATGGCATTATATGTGGAATCTTTCCATGTTGGTTTTATTTTTGGAAAAAAACAGCTGAGCACAATTATATTCTGTTTTAATTTGCGGAATATATCAAATATACAGAATATGTCAAATATATATTTAAGTAAACTTCGATACTCAAATTTCAGCAATAATAATTATATTTAGCAGTTTATTGTTGCCGCAATGACAACAAATAATATTTTTAGCTATAAAATTTGTGTACCGGATTTTGCTATTTATAAAGATCGTACACACTTCTCTGATCTCAAAAACAACAGATGCAATAGGAGGTATCGCCATTTAGTTTTATACCATAACCAATTACATGAAAATATTAAGGTTTCCTCCAATCGAGTATTCAAAAGTGCAGTTTCTCCTACCGTTGAAGATATGTGCCAAATAATTCAAATGTACAAGACCTATTGGGAAGTAGTTGCTCAAAAAGATTACTTTGAAAATTCCATCAGATATCCTGAAAAAGAACATATATCTCTAGTTGATTACATTGAAAACTTGAGTTTGTTATTGGAGCCTAATTGCGTTAATGTTGAAGAATTTATACCTTTTCAAACAGTTGATAATTGGGTGTATGAACAGTTTCAACCTTCTGGAAATGCAAAAAGTGTTAGCGGTGAAGATTATGTTCGTTGGTCAATATATGCAATGCCACATGTCATTAGAACACATGTAATTTTGCAAGAAAGAGAGTACTTGTGTCCTTATTGTGAAGTTGATTTTTGTCAGCCAAAATTTTATTCATTAAAATGCTACAGGCTGCATTTGTGTCACGGCCATGGCGTTCTAAGTAAAGGAATATGGGTTCCAAATCCTATCATTTTAAAGAATTTTAATATATTAAATGATGCAACAGTTGAAATTATATGCCCAACTTGTTTTATATCAATGAATACTGATAACATTTCATATTATCATGAACATTGGAGAAGACTTCATTTTATAGGCTCTAAATAATTAATTACTACTTTAATCACTTTAAATGCATTGTCTATTTTTTTGTTAAAAATACATTTTATTTAAATACCTAGATTTTTATATTTTTCACTTTACTATATGCCAATGATATCTATATTTATTAATATCTACAATTAAGAAAAGTATGTAACACTAATTAGGCACCAGATGATCCAAATTCTTTAACCCATTTTTCAAATTTAGCTAAACCATCCTTTCCGACACTTGGTTTAATAAGCTTCATACTAATTTTAAAGTCATCAAGAGATATAGGTCTAACAGTTAAATTTTTGTCCATCATTTGTTCCCATGTCAGGTTCCTAGTGGTACTCATTGCGGCATCCTTTGTTAGTGAGTCAATATCAGAACCTGAATAACCGTCTGTCATCTTGACCAAATCTTCAAAATCTTGCTCTGACAATGAATTTTCAGCATTCTTTAATAACCTGGTAAATTGGGCACGTCGAGTTTCAACTTCTGGTAATGGAATGTATTGACGTTTAACAAACCTTCTTCTAGCAGCATCATCAATTGCCCAAGGAAGGTTTGTAGCAGCAAGAACCAAAACTCTAGATGATTGTCCACGGCCAGCAGATTTTGTCAAACTTGACCACTGAACAAGAAATTCATTTTTAACTCTTCGCATTGAATCATTTTCACCACTTTCTGCTCTTTGTCCCATAATTGAATCAATCTCATCAACAAATATAATACTAGGTGCCTTAGCCTTTGCTATTTGAAACAATGCTTTAACTAATTTTTCAGATTCACCAAGAAATTTAGAGGTGATAGAAGAGGCTTGGATAGAAAAGAAATTGGATTCAGATTCAGTTGCTGCCGCCTTAGCTAACATTGTCTTACCAGTACCTGGTGGGCCAAATAAGAGCATACCATTAGGTGGTTGTCGAAGGCCGGTGAAAAGGTCTGGCCTTAATAATGGCCAAACAACAGCTTCCATTAATGCTTGTTTAGCACCATCTAAACCAGCAATATCCGTCCAGTGAACTTCATCGTCGTTGGAATTCATATCATTCATGATTTGTCTACCCATTTCAAGATCAATATGAAGTTCCTTAAATAATGCTTCATCATTAAGTTCATCTTCAGATAGTTCTGCTGATTCATTATCATCGTCAGATATATCAACTGCCTTGTTAGCAGCAACTTGAATTCTAACTGGTTGTTTGGATGTTCCATTACCAGCGGGTTTTGTTTGCCTTACAGGTGAACTATTTGTATTTCTTGCTGAACTATTTTGACGACGATGTTGAATGTTTGTTGTTTCCGGTCTTTGTGGGTATCTAACCTGAGCAGAAGCTTGTAACGCTGCTTTAGCTCTATCCTTTGAATTGGGCTGATGCTTTTGTTTCAGCTTCAATTGTATCATATGATCAACAATTTCATCGTCTTGACTATCATATGGGGAAGCAGGGGAATTGGATCTGTATCCAGCTGGAATTGTTTTTGGTTTAATAGTCTCGTCGGCTGTTAGTGGCTGACCTTCTGAAGAATCGAAACCTGCAAATAACTCTGCGCTACTATTACTAGTCAGAGAATTGCTATGTTGAGTGTTCATTGAATTCGAAGGAGCCCATATAAGATTAGCTGCCTGTTTTGCTGAATGAGAAACTGAATTATTACTATTTTGAGTAGTCACTCTTGATACAGAAGAACTTGATGAGTTAGTAACCAGCCCGCCATGAGGTCTCATTGATCTCTTCAACAATCTATTTGTACTAGAAGATGTTTGTTTAGTTTTTAAAAGTGGTTGGCTCTCCCTCACTTGTTGTTGTCTATTTTGTTGTTGTTGTTGAATTTGTATCTGTTGCTGTTGTAGTTGATGTTGGTGATGAACGGCAGATTCATAATCTTGCTCTACTAATAACCAGTTATCTTCTATTTCTGCACGTACCTTATTTAATTCATCAAGTAATAGAATATCTTCAGATGTCCATTTACCATCGTTGGTTCTACTTTCTTTATTCCAAGATTCCAGTTTTGAATCAGCTTGTTGATGTAAAGCACGAAAACCCAAAACGGAATCTCTGTAACGCCCCTGTTGCCAATATGTTAGATATGTTAGATTTGAATTAACCAACTGCTGGTATAATATCTGCATTTGCTCCATTGGCGGATCCTTGTTACGCCTAAACATGATATTTACACTAAGAATAAAAAGTATATGATCTCAGGGCAAATCTTAAATCAAAAGTTTTTTTTTGGAAAAAGGGTGCTAAAAGTATATCATACTACAATAATGAAATCAAGCTATAATTGATAATACGCTAAACTACAATTAAAATACAAATCTAACTACAAAAAGAAAAATGTCATGGCTCTACGGGACTCTAATATCATTTAAGAGACAGGAGAGTACTTGAAAAAGCCATCTTTTGTCTACCTATGCTGTTCAACGGTCCGTTCATCCAGTGCAAAAGGTGTTGTGTATCGGACACCCATAAATGAATATGCAGCATCTTTAAGACACACGCCACCATCCGCTCTGGTGCTCTTAAGGCAAGCGAAATGGGTCGGCAAATGGCAGAGGGGTAACTTTCGATAAAGAAAGAAGAATTATTGAAAAGTTTTCTTGTAAAAAGTTTTAGTTTTTCTTCTTTTTATACAAAAAAAACATCAATAAGCTCATGATATACAGGGTTACACAAGATTTGGACTGCGATAGCAGAATAGAGCAGTTATTATATTATAAACACGTTCTAATTTTATCAAATACCAAACTTCTTTTTCAGACCTCCAAATCCAAATCTGGACTTCTTGGTGTTATTAAAAGTATCTTCTGGCATTGAAGGGTTTACAGGTTCCTTTTCTGTTTTATTACTGGCACTTTGTTCAGGTGCATCAACAGGAGCAGCAGTGGATTCATTTGTAGTTGTCTGGTTTGTTTTAGAATCGCGTGCTCTAGCAGCACGCTTGATATCTCTAGCCTTTGTAGCATTAGCCTCATGCATCATTCTTTCAAAAATCATACCTTCATCATTTCCTTCGTCATCACTTCTTTTCGCACCAGAAAACATCTTACCCATCGCAATCAGGATATGTGCACGCAGTTTTCTAGTATCCAATGGCACGTCCTTTTCACTTAGAACTCCTTCACAAACACGGTACAATGTTTGTTGAATTTCAAACTTAGACGATGCCCATGCAACAGAAATAAATTTACCTGTCATTGTTTGTTCAAATTCAGCACGTTGATATGGATCCATGGTTTCTAAGTCCATTTCTTCAAATTTTGCCATAGCTTCCATAGTGCTCTGTGCTTCAGATGCTTGTGATAACATGTCAACAACACCCTTTACTGTGTTTTTTGACTGCTTGAAATTACTTGAAATCTTATGAAATCCACCTGTAAAACTCTTTTTTGAATTTAAAAATGATTGCCCTTTAAATGCATAAACATTACCAAGTAAATGGCAAATTTCAACACCAAACGATTCGGATTTTAAATCTTCAATATCTTGCGCAATGGTCTTTTGAAATTTAAACCATGCTTCACTAGTAGTGTCTAAATGTGATCCATTATTAACAGAAATCACAGGTTCCATCTTAGATTTCAACTTCTCAACGAGTTCTTTGACTTTCTTTTCTTCCTCTTCTCTTTGCTTCTTAATTGTTTCAGTGTTTATCTTTTTCTTTTGTTCTTTAGCTTTTTCTTTGCTGTCTTCAGTCATTTGAGCAAATGGTTTATTAATATTATCATTTCCATTTTGAACGGTAACATGAGTACTATCACTTTGTGATTTGTCGTTAGTTTTGGTTTCTTCATTTGCAGCTTTCTCTTTTTCTTCTTCCTCTTCAGGATCAAACATCATCTTCAAAAAGTTCAATTCACCAATATAATCTTTAAATCCCTCTCCACCAAAAATCATAGTAAAAAACTCCTTAGGATCCACATCTTGATCAACACCTTGACCACGTTCTTGCATAGCATCTTTTCCAACTTCGTCATAAATGGCACGTTTGTCTCCATCGCTAAGTACTTGATAAGCCTCTGCAATATCTTTGAACTTCTGTTCCGCTTCTGGATTATTTGGATTCTTGTCCGGATGCCATTTTAAAGCCGCCTTTCTGTAACCTTTCTTTATCGCAGCATCATTTGCATCCGGTGCAACACCAAGCAGGTCATAATACTCTGTGTCCTTTACCATAACGTTGTTTTGAAGAAAGTAACAAGTGTTGATGTTTTAATTAAAAATATAATTTAGTCTTGACGCGTCTTTTGCACAATAATCATGTCCTTTTATCAATAAATCAAGGTGTGAGAAATGACATTTCCAATGGACAATGACGTTCTCATTAACGTTTGGAGGGAAACATGTGCTGCCGTTGAAGCAAACCACGTTCAAGAGTCTTCATTACAACCCAGACAAGGTAGTTACAATGCCTTTTATAAACTAGATATCATTACAAAATCAATCAATCCAGATATAAATTTACCCACTTTGAATCTTTCAAAACAGTATTTAATGCCTATTTCTACTGCAGGGCTTGCATTTTCATTCTCCGAAAAAAATGACAGTTCTGGGGGACTTGGAATTAGTATACCAAAAACAGAAACAGATTTAGAGTTTTCAGATTTTTCTGTAGATCAATCAACCCCTAGTTTGTTGACTGAAACAATAAGTGAAGAAGAAGAAGAAGAAGAAGAAGAAGAAGAAGAAGAAGATAATGATGATGAAAAGAGAGATGAATATCAAAAAGTGAACGAGCTAGAAATACACAGTGATAGTGAAATTGAATCTGAAGGGAATAATGCTGGGGAAATCACACCGATTATAGATAAAAGTCAAATATTAACAGTAAATATACCAGCCTTTGAAAGAAGGGATTCTGCAAGGACAATTAACTCAACAATTACCGAAGAAGATGATGATGATGAGAGTGTTGAGAAACAAGTGATACAAAACCAAAAGCCAATACATGCAAAAAGACCATCATTAGTAAGAGCCGTTTCTGATTCTATTGCTTCTATTAAAAGTAATACAATAAAACAACCAGATCGCTCTCCATCTGTTTCCAACTATACAAATTCATCATCTAATAAGTCTCCTAAAATAAAACAACAGGGTAAACAACTTCAAACTGGCCTTAGATCATTTGGTAGATTTATTTTACCAAAATTAGGACATCATGCTTCTACTAGCATGGACCAATCAATAAATACGAGTTCATCGACCACTAATACAACAAATATGGATTTAGAATCTTCAAATTCTTCAAATAATTCACCAATGAGTCCTAATGGGCCTAGCTTATTAGAAGAGCATGAACCAAATTTGATGAAATCACAACGGCTGATGTCTAAGAGAAAACCACCACCAAAAGAAGTGGTTACCGACCTATTAACTGGAGCTTCAGGACCATCATTTTCATCAATTAGTAGCTCTAGGACGACCATGAATTCTTTGAATGGCTCAGAGAATAATCATAATGCATCATCTTCTTTGGCACCACCAGAAAATAGCTATGTTTCAAACAATTTAGACGATAACGACAATTTGGATAGTGATAGTGTTGTTGATTCAATTGAATCCAGCGATATTGTTGATTCTGATTATGATTACTATAGTGATCCTGATAAATTGCCACAGGAATCATATTATGATGATAACGGTGGAATTGTTGATGATCTTAACTCAGACGATTATCCATCTTCTGATGAAATGTTTGAATCATCATACGAAGGTGCGTCTCAGTTGGCTATGAATGGAAGGAAAACTACATTGCTACCAAATACATTACCAAAAAGCATTAAGGGACCTAATATTTCACAGATTAATTTTAAAAGATCAAGACCATTAGATGAATCTGTCAGAAGTGCTCAGAGTAAAACTAAGTTACCTGAACGATCATCATTAAAAATTACATCATCTTTACAGTCAGGTAACAATTTATCATTTAATCATGCCAAACCAGAAACTGCTGAGAAAAATGGAGCGTCATTTGATGAACATTACAAATTTGAAAAACTCACACTTAACCCAATAAGTTCTGAAATTAAGAAAAGGAATACATCTCAATTAACTGAACTGTTACATAAGACTGATATTACTTTGAACTATTATGGTTATGTTGGTAAGGTTAATAAATCAAGCGATGAATTGATTACCATACAAGTAAATTTGAATAATTCGAATTTGGAAGTAAAAGTAAATAATGGATCACAAATAGTTGAGCTTATTGGCTATGTGTTATATCAATATGAAAATAAATATGGAGAAAAAAATGATAAAAAGTTTAAAGATACAAATTATTGGAAAGTTTTTATGGTAGACTCAGATGGTGAATTAGAAGATGATTTTGGGCCACTCGATCGAACAAGAATGTTAAAATCCTATGGAGGAGCTGATGATTTTGCTATGATTGTGTGTAATGATAAAGAAATTGAATCCAACAATGTCATTACACCATCACCATTGAATGAAGACAATAATAAAGTGACAGAGTCATCAAATATATTAGATTCAGATTTACTATCAGAGAATGGAGAAGACACAGAATATATACTTCAAGGTGAGAAAGATGACATTAGAAAGAATAATATTTTGGATGAAGCTGGTACTTTACCTTCTAACTTGACACCAATTTCAGACATTAAACTTGCTAATACAACTAAGCAAACTCATGAAGGAACAACAAAACTACAATTAACTAAGAAAAAACAACCAACAATTATTGAAGAAGATGATTCTGAAGAAGAAGAAGATGACGATGATGTAAATAAGGACAAGGGGCATGAATATGAGAGAGATATTGAAAGGGATAACGAATCAAGAAGATATGCATATTATCGTGGCAAACTGAGTAGCCAACATATAGATAATGCCAATGACAAAAAAGAGAAAGATAGAACTTTGAGCAAATTCAAGTCGAGTAGTAAAACAATTCAAAATATGTTTCATAATACAGCTGACCATTATCAGTTGACTCAGCAGCAACTAATTAATGGTAATAGTAGGATTGAAGACGATAATAATAATGTATTGAGCATGTACCACAGATGGACTATTTGGAGAAGGCAGCAAATGTCATTTAAGAATAAGCAACCAAAAACTTTAACAGTTGACGGTTATCAAATTTACATCTTACCAATTAATGATTTAGATGGCTCCTGGTACGAGTCAAAAACTTATTCTTTTAATATTTCCCAAGTTTTGAAAGTAAAACAAAGTGTCAAAGTACCAAGTCATTTTAAGATAGTTGTTAATAAAAACAAAGATGGCATAGTTAAGAAATATTACTTAGAAGCTAGAAGTGAGCAAGAGTGCAGTGATATTGTTCAAACCATTAAGAACTTGGCTAATTCTAGTAGAGTTCTGAGGTAATGGGGTTATGCGGCGGATAAGAGCGCCTCACTTTGACAACACATAATAAAAATCATCGCTATAGTGAGAGCCTCACACAAACTGAAATGAGATGCAGTCACCTCAACAACAAAATCTGGTATTTGACGCCTATTTATAAAAAATTTGGGCTTTTTTAGTATATTATTGATAAAATTGATGATTTTATTGAACGCCATCATTCAGTTTGTCTAAAGAGCTATTTAGCAAGAGGTTTATAACAAAATATTTTTTTTGTTATAGAAATGGTAAGCTGTCAATATACAATACGTGTCATTAAAGCATTTCAGCTAAAATTTCAATTTTTTTGAACTGAAAAAAAAAGCACCAAAACTTTCAATAAAAAATTCATTTTCAACACTGTTGATATAAGCATATAAACTTCTTGTGGAAATAAAGAAGTGATATTGAAAATGTTTGACATGAAAGTTTTAAAGCGTTGTGTTGGTCAGTTGAGATTTCAAAGTACCGTTGTCAACAGTACAATAACTGGAAAAAGTACAATCAATAAGGTTACGTTAGAAGCACCAAAACCAGTTGAATCATCAAGAAACAGATCATTTAATAACGTTAGATTCCCATCACAATTGAACTATTATAATGATCCATTACAAGCACACTACATTCCAGAGTTAGAAAAGACAAGATTGATTCCAACTATGAAAGGATTTTATGCACGTAATGCATTTCATGAAGAGCATGTTGCAAAGTTAATTAATTTATTAAATAAAAACGCCGCTTTACCATTTGATAGAAAAACATCAAGTGACGCTGTATGGATTAAATTTAACGAATATAAGGAAAAAGCAGGTGGTGATGCATTAAAGGAAACCGAATATTTAGAATTAGTTAAAATTTTAAAAAGATTAGACTCAATCAATGTTGAATTAAGAAGTGAAGAATTGACATCAACTTTGAAGGAATATTCTAGAAGTGATAATGTCTTGAAAGGTAGTAGAAAGGAAAAACTTCTTGATGATAAAGGTCGTGCCATTGCAATTGGTAGACGTAAATCATCTAGTGCAAAGGTCTACCTTGTCAAGGGTGAAGGCAAAGTTTTAGTTAATGGACAATCACTCGAAGAGGTGTTTCCAAAGTTACAAGACCGTTCAAAGCTTCTTTATCCAATGGAGCTAATTGGTCAAGAAGGTGAATATAATGTTTTTGGTCTTGTTAGAGGTGGTGGTTCAACAGGTCAAATTGATGCACTTAAACTTGCTATATCCAAGGCCCTTTGTATTCATAATCCATTGTTCAAGCAAAAATTAAGTGGTGCTGGCTGCTTACATAGAGATCCGAGAAGAGTGGAAAGAAAGAAACCTGGTAAGAAGGGTGCTAGAAAGATGCCAACTTGGGTTAAGCGTTAATATCAAACATACTTGCCATATAGTAATGCTAGTATTTTTGTTACTACTAAGGTTATCTTTTTTATAGTTATCGATTTTTCGAATCCATGTAAATAAATAAAGTAAATAAATTATAAAAAATATTAAATAATAAAAAAAAACACTATATTATCATAATTTATTTAATAGAATACGGTTATAAGAAAGAGTTAATTTTTTTTATAGTCTACAATTAAGCACCATTCTTTTCTAAGTATTCTTTAATGAACTTTTCTTCATCTGGAGAACCAGCTTGAATAACGGCTTCCTTCTTTGGAGCAGTAGCCCATGGCTTTGGAACAACTAAAGCTAACACAGCACCAATAGTACCAAGAGCTAAGTATTGTGGAGCAACTGACTTTCCAAGAATAACATACGCAGCACCCATAGTGTCCTTTTCTTGTTTTGTTTTATGTGATCTTTAAAAGTGTTGATATAAAATTTCGACATTTTTTTTCTTCACTTTTAAAATAAATGAGAAAAATTTATTGGTTTAGACTTGTCACGTGACTTGATTTCTTTTCATTTAAATGAAAAAAAATAAAAGCTAAAACAAGTGAAAACTTGGGTGAAGAAGACTCTTTGAAAGTAAAAAAAGAATAATTCCTTTTATTGTTTTTATTAAATAACTGGTAATAACCATTAGTCACAAAAAAATGGATTGGTAAATCAAGTTTTATTTAAGATGTCAAAGCAATTTAACTTTTTCTGAATAGTATTTCCTTTTCTTTATTTACATAAAATGTTTAAAACAGCAGTGAGATGTCAAACAACACTTACGGACAGTAGCTTAAGAGCTATCAAAAAGGGTAAAACACGTAGGGTGTTGCCAAAGATGAAAGAAGGTGAACCTTCCTTCGAAGGATTCATTTTAAAATCTCAAGTACTTCAAACTTATAGAACTATTCTCAGAACTGTTTATAAAATTCCAGATAGAGACCTTAAAAGAGATACTAAAGATTTTGTTAAGAGTGAATTTGAATCTTGTAAGAATATCAAGGATATAGATACAAGAAGGAGTTTACTTATTGGAGGTCTTCGACAATTTAAATCTGTTAGTAATATCTTAGGTTTAAGCTATACCGATATAAAGTTTTAAAACAAAACAATTATCTATTTATACCATATTTTAATTAAACAATTCTTCATTATCTAATGGGTCTGCTTTGAGAACTTGCTCTCTCTTTCTAACCTTTCTATCAAGTGCTCTTTCTTGTCTCTTTCTAGCTTCATCTGCAGATTTGAATTTTGTTTGTGCTCTAACAACATTTGGAGAAACATATTCCTTGTTTTCATAAATCTTTGGACCACCAAAACTACCTTCAAGAATAACAATTGGTGTTAAAACAAAACGTGGACCGATTTCAACAAGTGTTAAATCGTCAACATCCTTTTCAGTAACAATATCTTCTTTAATTTCTTCCTTTTCATTAATTTGGTAATTTCTAATCCAAACTTTGCCATCAACGATAGAAAATGTCATAACATGATCCGTAAAAGGTTTTGACTTTCTTGCTTGTGGTGGCACACCAAATTGATGAATAAATAATTCTCTCATTAATTTCCAGTGATTTTCAGTTTCAAAAGTTTTATCAAAACTTAACAATGGTCTTGATCCCTTAAGACAATTACCAGTAAAATTTAATTCATCTAATGTATGTAAATTCATAACGTGAAATTTAACTGTTGGTCCATTCGGTGGCTTTGAAAGCCATAGGTAAAGATCTTGATGTTTTCTAGCTTCAAAAAACATAATATTATTACAATTGTATAATTCTGCAACTTCATTTAATTCATAAAGTGTCTTTTTAGTATCTAACTTTGGTTCCTTTCTTGCATGTGGTAAAAGTGCATATAAATCGTTTAAAAGATGACGGTGACGGAATGTAATACCTCTTGATGAAATTAATAAAACTCTTTGCCTATTAGTGTATTTGACACCGTTATTGCCATTCTTATTCAATCCAGTTTGATCCTTGGACTTTTTAGTACTCGTTTTGGAAAGTGCCTTATGAATAGCTGACATGTTGACCTCTTTTTCTATGTCCTTTTGATATTCTTTAAAAGAAAAAAGATGAAAAAATGAAAAAAAAAAAATTTTCAACATTTCCTAATTCGGAGCACATTATTAGATCTCAAAAATTTCAAATTTTATGGTAAAGGTTCTTATATTAACATATTAAAAGGCTGTTGATGAGTAGCTCAGAACCAGAAACTGCCTCTAGTTCTGAAGAGGAAACCCCTGTCTTTAAACGAAAATTGAAATTTAGAAAACAAAAGAAACAACTTATCAATGATAAAATTGATAATCAATCAAGAAGTGACATTAAGCAACCAAACGTTCAATTAAATGAAAACTATTTAACAAATTCAAATAATAGTGGTATATTTGATGAATCCATTTTATATTCCCAAGTAAGTGATATAGATCCTTTCACAGAAGAAGAGAAAAAAATTTGCTATAATTTATGGAAGGAAAGGGAATTACAACGATTACATAGAGATCGTCTGGAACGATTGGAACGAGAAGAAAAACAATTATAAATACAAATATCATTTTTATATATGATTTAACTCAATGTCTTTTCTATATTCACTGGAATGAACTGGGATTAGATTGGTTTTCTAAATCACTGACATTAGTAGGAATATAATGGCCCCTGTTTTGTAAGTTTAATTCATACCAATCGTTATCAACGTCATTCAAACCATCAGTCCGTTGTTGCTCAACGTTTTGTAATAATGTTTCTGGAACATATGAGTATTTTGAATTAACACTTGGCCAGAATCTTCTGTAGCAAGCCCAGGTAATTAAAGTACCAAGAATTGAACCAAGAATAACATCAATAAAATGATGTCTATAATCTTGAGTTCTACTCAACGCAACATAAAATGAATAATATAATGGAGATGATGCAATAATAATTCTCCAGATACCAAATTTTGGATTCATGGCATTAAACTGAGACAACATAAATAATGTCAAAAATCCACCCATTGTAAACGCCATTGATGAATGACCTGATGGAGTGGTTCTAAACCCATCTAGTAATTTACCCCATTCATGACTCTTTGGATCATATGTTGAACAAACTTGGCTTGCAAAGTAGAGAACGTCTGGCAAAGCTGTCTCAATTGGTTTACAACGAGCAATAAAATCAGGACGACATCTACCAATCCAGTTTTTTAAAACGTCAGTAACCATAACATTAGTAAACATGGCAACATAATATGTTAAACAGCCCATGTAAATGATGTATAATTTATACTTAGTTGGAGTTAGAACAAGTGATATAACAGAAATCAAAATAGGTGGAGCAATTAGGCACCAGAATAGTAAAACATTACCTGGAACACGTTCATGTTCAGCATGTGGATGTAACAAAGTAAGGTCATTGATAGTAAATTGTCTTTCATAAGGATGGACAGATTCAAAATAATACCAGTCTAAAACAAAAGTTAAAAACACATATACAACGTCAAAAACACGGTAATGTGCTACTAATGATCTGATATTTTTAGGAAATGAGCCCAATAGCAAAGAACTACGATTCAAATGTAAATTCATTGTATATAGTAGCAATATAACGACAAATTCCTCTTTATCAACAGAGAAAAATTCCAATTTTTTATTATTCTATCCACATGTCTCATAAAAGATGCTCATGTACTTGTTGTGCGTTTTCTATATAATATATTAAAACAAAGTAGAAGAAAAAATGCAATATTTGTAGCTTTAAACTAAGCATAAACCCAAACACGAAACCCAACTAGCATGTACCTACTTGCGGTAAAAAATAAGAGTGCCAAAACAGTTGTACAACCTGCAAAGATAATCATATGGTTATAGTTAGCAACTGTCTCTTCATTAATGAACTGAGACGCAACAGGCATGCAGATTAAATTACCAAAAGCAACAATAAAATAAGCAGTGGCATATCTAGAGCCAAATTCCCTTGTATGGGAAATTTGTGCAATCAAAACTGGAGTCAATGCATAAGCAGATGAAAATACAAATCCATACATTGAAGCAAAAACAAAAAATGCACCAAGGTTATAATATGGTAGCCAAAGAACAAAGATACTAATAACCATGGCAAAACCAGTCAATAACATTGTATTATATCTACCTATATGATCAGATATGTACATTGGAATAAGTTTACCAGCAATACCAGAAGCATTCATTACTGTAACAATGATATATGTAGTAGAATCACTTAGTCCCCTAGCACGACCATATGTTGCAATATATGTAATTACCAAAATGATAGAAAATTCATTAAAGAACATTCCAAGAACAAGGTATAAGTATTTTAATTCCCTAAAATTCTTGAAATTAAACATCTTTAATAAAGTGATTTTGAGTTTTTGTAACTTTGATATATCAAGTTGACCTTCATCTAATACGTCACAACGATCTCTCACTAGGAAAAAAGCCAGTATTGAAAATACCACACACATTGATGCAACAATTACCATTGAATTTGAATAACCTATGTCTGGGTATAAAGATCTTAGCATAATGGGAAAGAAAATACCAGATATTGAACCACATTGACTAATACCACTTGCAAGTCCTCTTTTTTTCAAAAACCAGTGGTTGATAACACCAACTAAAGGTGTCAATGTAATACCTGATCCAATACCAGTACAGATACCAAATGCTAAAATGAACTGCCAAAGTTCTTTACAATAAGCAGTGGCGTATAATCCACTACAATTTAGAACCATACCAGGTATAAGAACCCATCTAGCTCCATAAATATCAAATAGTGGTCCTCCAACAACACCCATGCTCAAATTAGTGAACATATATAATGAAAAAATCCAAGATACTTTTGAAAGTGGTACATCTTTTAATTGGTTGGCAGTGATATATAGTTGGATAGATGCCATCGTGTCCATAATACCAAATACTGTCATTAAGCCAATAAATGATCCAGCAACTACTATCCATGCTCTCCACCCTCCATCCGGAAACATCACATCATTTTCATGTGCATACGCATCGTATTCATCTAATAGCTGTGTCTTCTCAGTACTCGCAGCAGGCTTCTCCACAACCATGACTAATATTGTTATCAATATAACACAGATCTAAATTTAAGAAAAAAAAATTAAGAAAAAATTATATTAAAATTAAAATTAAACTAAATAAATTATATTAGTAAACAGAAATCCAAAGTGTTCAGCAAACCGTGCTGTTAATTAAAGAAAAGAAAACCACATTATTATACCCATTAATGTTCATTATACTCATTACTCTCAACCTTTCCTCCTATATACATATTCATTCATTATCATTGAGAAGAGTTCAAAAAAAAAAACGTTTAACCTCTATAAGCAAACTCATCTACGACATCTCTGCTAGCTAAGATGTCAACACCTCTATTGCTCCAGTATGAAACAACAGGCTCATTAACCTTAAACCATTTTAATTGTTCTAAATTTAATCCACTGGTATCTACCTGTCCTAGCTGTTCATAAATATCAGCATATCTATTATCTAATAAATAATCCATATCCATATAGGACTTAAAGTTTCTAAGCTTTGGAAGGAAATGTGGACAACAAAGTTTAAACAACTTAAAATATAAATCAATTTTCTCACCACTAACATACTTAGACTTAATTGTAGAATCCCTTAATGCATGCCAATCAGCATTGGTAATAAAGCTGGTTCCTAATTGAATGTTTGAAGATAGCAGTCTTTGAAATAATTCAAAAGTCTTTTGAATTGGTAATTCAACTGATCCACTAGCTTTCAAAATACATCTATGATAGACATTAGATTTTGGGAAATTGTAAATATCTCCTGCACTAACAATACTTTCAAAAATTTCTAATCTACCCCATTTGGTAGACTTTGTCATCAAACAATTAAAGAAAGGCTCATCCATTGGTTTTAATTCGGAATAAGTTTGCAATAATTGTCTAAGGGCAGTTGCTGCTTCATTATCAAAATGATGATATTTGTCAAAGAAAATATCTAAATATGCATCATTAAGTGAGGAAGAAACGATATTGGTAGTTTTATTATGATCTTCATAATATTTCCATGTCTTTTTCCAAATTTCAGTAACCTTTTCAATATCTTTGGTTGAACGCCAAGCATTATGCATAAATTTCTTAACTGCATTCAATTGAATAGGTGTAAAATATGGCAAGCTGTCATCAAAGCAACCTGAAAAGAAAACGTTTGCGGTCTCATAATCTGGGCAATAACCAATAAAGGATAAATGTGCCTTAGTCATATAATTCATAACCTCCTTTGATGGTTTCATATTGCCTTTATTATAAAGTTCAAATGTACCACCTGTAATTTCTTGAAAAATACCTAAAGCCTGATCAATACGATTCTTCAAAAGACAAGCTCTTAACATTGCAATTTGTAATTCTGAGTGGATAAAGAGTCTGTTCTTTTTTGATTCTTTGACGGTTGAATAAATACCCCAAACTTCTTCAAAACTAAAATCTTTTTTCTCAACAAGCAAGGATAAAACAACACCCAACACTGATTCAGCAGTTAAAAGTTTGTTCAAAGATTCAATACTTTTACCTCTATGCCACAAACTAGCAGCTTCATCTGAAAGATCTAATTCAGAATACGCCTTGAATAAATGAGTCAATCCTCTTTGAGTCACTTTAACTGAAAGGTTGTTAGTAGTAGAAGATCTAACAATATCTTCACCTATTTTTAAAAGAGATTGACGTAAGTGATGATAAACTTGTTGTAAAGGTGAACTGACATCTCTATCTTCATTTTTATTCATTCTACCTAGTTCAAATCTACGCATTCTAATACCATTTCTTAATAATGAAATCAGATCATCAATTCTTTTTTCGTTTAATTCACCAGTAAAAATTAACTCGTCGTACAATGGCATAACTTTATTAATTGCATCCCAAAATTGAATAGATCCACCATGTATTGTGTCTGTCTTTTGATCAAAAAATGAATTATGAGCTAAACATTCATCAAATGCCAAAACTTTCCTATAATAAGGCAAAGATTGTTTGGGCATATTCTTAGTAATCTCTTCAAATGATGGTAAACTATTAGAAGTTGATAAAATAGCATTTGGTCCATATTTGCCACCAGAAGTGTTAAGTTTAGAATATTTAGACTGATGAATGTGTCTTTGTCCATTTCTTGCTGGATTTTTTTGGAAAATGTTATTCACAGTAAGACATGACTGTAAAGTAATTCTTGACGTCTGCGAAAGGTGAGGAACGTTTCTAATCATTGCTGAACTTAAAGAAGAAAGTGACGTTTGACAGTTTAAAAAAAAATTTGTTGAGCGATTCGGAAAAGGATATTTTATACTCACAATTTAAACTCCGATATTGGGCAATGGACAACATTCCAGTTGACTTACGAGACGTTTTAGAAGACTATTTACCAACAAAGGATCATGGAAGTGAACCATTTGTCACACTCACATACGCACAATCTTTGGATTCAAAAGTTGCTGCTGCAAAGGGCGAGAGAACAGTGATATCTCATATTGAAACAAAGATCATGACACATTACATCAGATCTAGACATGATGCTATTTTGGTAGGTATTGGTACAGTGATAGCAGATAATCCTTCATTGTCTTGTAGATACAATAATCATGATATCAAACCTATTATTGTTGACCCAACGTTTAAAATGAAAAAACTGTACCCAAATTCAAAATTGTTGGCTAATGTTAAAAGTGGCCAAGGCTTAGAACCAATAGTGTTGGTTTCTGATATCACTTATGACACCATAGAAGATGAGTTAGAATTATTTTGTGAGAAGTACCCATTGAAAGTTATTGCATTACCACTGAATTCATCAACCAGTAAAATGTCATGGGATTTGGTTTTCAGATCATTAAGAAGACATGGCTTAAAAAGTGTTATGGTTGAAGGTGGTGCCACTATTATCAACGAATTGCTACTGCAACGAGAACTAATTGATTCTGTAATTATCACTATTGGGCCTGTTTTCCTAGGTGAATTGGGTGTTACAGTTTCGCCCTTAAGAGCAACGTCTTTTTCAGATCATGAATGGTGGCAGGGACAATCTGATAGTGTTTTACTAGCACATATGTGATGGAAGATAATCATTGTATACTTTCTTTTTATTTTTCCTATTATGACGACTATAAAATTACAAACAGATTCTATAAGAGGCATATCTACCTGATGTTTCTGATCTTCTGATGATTTTGACAACTTGACCTCTCTTCAATCCTAAATATCTAGCCACAGGATCCTCACTTTGGATTCTTGGCAATTGTGATTCTTTCAATCTATATCTACTTAAGAGATCTTTCTTTTCAGCAACACTTAATCTAATATGTTTTGGAACTAATTCATGGTGTGTAATGTTAACAACAATATCAGCTTCGTTAAAAATTTCAATAGTGGCTGGTTCTGCTGCCGCAACTGCCTTCATTGCACTAGGAGTCATGTTACCCATACTAATGAAAATACCAGTAGAAAAGTTCTTATCTGTTAAATGTGCACAAAAATTCTTCATTGTACTAATACCAACGGTTTCTTCACCACAAAACTCAACCCATAATGGACCTAAATCACCATACTTTTCAGCCATTTCAGGTGTTGGATTTGCTTGGAAACACATCATTTTACGTTGTGGAAGACCCATAGCATCACAATACTTGTCCTTGAATTCATCCAAGCTTAATCCCAACTCTTCTTTGGAAATGAAATAGCCTCTGTCTGAAACCATTTCCTTGACAGTTCTGAACGCTCTCCAAAGACGACTGGTTTGTCTATCACTGTCTTCCATTGTTACTTATGTGTTCTAAGAAACGATCAACAAAAATGGTGAAAATATTTTCATTTGAAGGAGGAAAAAAATTTGAAATTTTTCTTCTTTATTATATTACGTAAATTTGAAATGCTTACGTAATAGAATTTTTATTAGTGAACATATTAATTTACATTATGTATAACGAACAGTTGAATATAGTTAATTTCAATACAAGTATTAGTTACTATTTTTATTTAGAACAAAATTTTGTCTAAATTATTGTTTCATTAAAAATCATTCTTACTGTTACATATTTAATATTTTAAAAATTCAGTATCTTATAAAACACTTCAACATCACCACTTCTTTTCCAGACTCTTGCTTTCATAGCTGCGAGAGTCATCTTTTTATCAAGAATTTGGTCTCTACAGACCAATTCAACTTCAAAGTTACTTTTGTCAAAACGATCTCTAATAAAATCGACCATTCTTCCAACTCTTAATGCCCCTGTAGCAATAAGTCTTGTATTATCATCTTGGTTTTTATTTAAGTTACCATTAAAAGGCTTTAAAACAAAACCAACCCAACATGAGTCTGGCAGCGGAGGTAATTTATTTAATAACAATGCACTACTTAACCATAATGGCATAATCTCTTCTAATTCACGATTTAAGTTTGGTTGTAGGGACATTAACATATCAATTGATGTAATTAACAATGGCTTTGCATCGGATCCACTATCCTCAGTAATAACTATTTTAACATCAGTTGATTCGTAATTGAAGATTAATCCATTGGTATTAGCTGATATCTTACTTGGAAATTGATTAAGATATTTTAACAACGTTAAAGTTGAATTAATGCCTTCCATTTTGTTGTTTTCATTTTCAATAGCTTTTGGATTTGCTGGATTTAATGGCTTCCGTTCGTTTTTGCTACTCATGAATTTACCAAACATACTCATCTTAGACCCTTTGTCCCTTTTACTAAAGGATGATGAAGAAGCAGGTGGTGTGATTGTTTGTTGAGGTATTGATGCTGAACTAGACACTGAGCCATTCAGATCCTTCATAGTAAATATTGAATTTTGACTAACTTGTCTTAAATGTTTTTGCTCGGAATATATGTTCTTACCTGTAAATTCACTTTCTATTTGTGAAACCCATTTTTGAAAAAATGAGTTAACAAGAATTTGGCCAATGTTTAACCGTGTAGCTTTCTTTATATTAGAAAAATTCAACTGAGGATACATAGTACTCAAATCGTCAGAGTAAAGTTCACAAGATGAAAATCTTTCCTTTTTTAAAGTGATGAATAATTTACCAGCCTTAACTTGGACAGAACACCACATTGGCAACGTTTCCTGAGTTTGCAAGGTACTGCAAACAGATTCAAATTTCTCACTCATATTAATAGTTGAGTCAGCAGCAGCGATTGATTTCAACTCCATTTCTTGGCTTGAATCTCGATCACTATTTTCAACACTTTGAACAGATAAATTATGATCAATTTTTTTTATTAGTTGACATGATAAAATATCATAAACGTATAAAAATCCAGTATCATCCATTGCTGCAACATGTCTTCGATTATTGAGTAGCTTACATTTAATCAAACTTGAGATTCCTCCAATATTTACCAACGGACTATCATTAAAGGGAATCAATCTAACAACATTTTCAAGGGGATCTAAATTAATTGTTTGTTTCTTAATCAATAAATTTACTTGATTATGTTTTTTAGAAAATGGATCCAGTGGTTCATTATACTGAATGCTACTTTCATTGGTTAAATCAGTTAAAAAGTCTTCATTTATTTCACCATTCAAATCAACAAAGCATGAAAAAATCGATAATGAATCCAAAATTAAATCATCTTTAGCAGTGCTATCGATATTATCTAAATGATTTAAACTCAAGGCACGATCGATTTGATCTAAATCTTCATTACTTAAAATACTCACCAAATCTTCATCGTTTGTAGAAGTTATTGATTGTGTAGACGATGGGTTCAAAGCATTCAATTTGAGATTAATCTTTATGCCTTGGTATTTGACAAAGTCATCAAGACAAGGATCAACCCATCCGGATATGAAATTAGTATTAACGCTTTTTGAAGATGAACTTGTTGACGTCCAAACTTGATTTGTTTTGGGTGATAATGCAATTGAAGTTATACCAGTTGAATGAGTATTATTAGAATTGTAATCTCCAATTAAAGTAGAAAGACCCATTGCTTCATTTAGTTTGTACGAAATGTAATCATCGGTAGGAAGATCATTTGACGATCCCCTAGTATCAGTTTTGAATAACAACCCCATTTTATCAGCAGAGTAAAAAACACTTAAATCATTACACTTTTCAGGAACTTCAATCGACCAAACAGGTGAATCGTGAATATCAAAGTTTCTTAAAACTCGAGTGGATCTCATATCCCATAATTTGATTGTATTATCAGAAGAACCTGATAAAATCATATTGTTCCTCAAAACAAGAGATCTTATGTTTTCTGTATGCCCAAGATAAGTCTTGATAGGCTTATTTAGTGATGATCTTCTATCGAACAATTTTATGATATTTGTTGGGCCACCTGTGATTATCAAATGGTTTGATGAATCTAATGAATAAATAGAGCCTTTATCACTTTGAGGTTCAGAAGATAAAATTGCAACACCTTTATTCATATCCCAAATGTTCAAACATCTATCTAATCCACCTGAAACTATCTGCGTGGCATAATCGTTATTATAGTTGATCTTTTTAATGTAATCTGAATGATAACCTAATGTTGACAATTGATTTGTGCTATAATTCCAAATTCTGATAGACATGTCATTTGAACATGTTGCAATTAAAGAATGATCTAGTAATGCCATATCGTTAATCCAATCTAAGTGTGCATTGTTTGTTTTATATAAGTGTGGTTCACTATTTGGTTGCTTATATTCACCATGTAATCCCAAATTAGTAATATTATTTTCTATATGTAAAATAGCATCTTCATCTTGCCATTTAGATTCTACAAATTCTTTGATGTCTTCTTCTTCTTTATTATATTCACTATCAAATGGTTCGCTTAGATTCCAAATTGAAACTTGACCATCTCGGCCACCAGAAATCAACGTATTGTTAACATCATTATATAAAAGTTTATTAACACCAATAGAATGTCTCCCTGCATTATCATTACTAGTGGCGCCCACGATATACGTCAAAGATTTGCTTTTAGTCATATAAAATGGTTAAATCTTAACTATTATATCGCAGAATATAATCCAGTTCACAAAAAATGCTATTAAACAGAATGATAGAGATTACGTAATGGTACACATATACATATAAAAAAATACCTTTTCTGGTATCAAATTACAAGCCGTCGATGGTCTTTGGGCTGATATCAAGGGAAAACTCGGATTCCAGCTTTACCTTTTTCAAGTTAGGGAATTGCTGCTGATCGCTTAGTCCCCTTTTAGAACCGTTTAATTCCAATTTAGTATTTCCTTCAGTTCCAGTGAGCGATGATGATGATGATGATGGAGGAGGCGGTACTCCCTGGTTCATAAGTTTGAACTCTTTGCTGTGCATAGCATTAAATGCTTCTAGAGATTTTAATGGTGATTCTAGATTTGAGTTCAGATGGAATGTCATTAATGGTTTTACTAAAGTCATTACATCACCAATTTGTAAAACTCTTAAAGTGGAATCACGAAGTCCATATTTTGATAATGATGGTTCTGATGCATTAAATTTGCTTCTTAAATTATCAAGTCTTGGTAAATTCAAAGAATCAATAGTGCTATTTTTTAACATTTCTTCAATTTGATCAAAACCAACAGAAGCTGTTTTCATATCAATTGAAAGGTCATACCTTTCAATTCGCAGATCAGCATTGATATGTACTTTTAAAGATCCCTGATGTGTTAGTCTTGATTTATCAGGGAAAACAGAAGTACAAAAAAATTTTGATGATTCTAAAGAAGTTGACCCGTCAACTAAAACTTTTGCTCTAACCAGCTTACAGTGAACATCTATCTCAACCCCACTCTGAAAAAGCTCATGAGATAAATGTGATAATATACAATAAGAAAAGTCGTAAAACTTTGGATCACCTGCTAAGTTTATAGATATTGAAATATGTGCAGTTGGACTGAAATAATCATTGACGGCTAATCTTTGATAATCTATATTTGCAGTAGCCATCTTTGTCGATAATAAATCATGGAATTCATGTAGTCTGACTATTGAAATATTTGCTAAGTTTCTATGAATTTCATTTGATAGCGGCATTCCTTGTTGCTGTCTTTGAGAAGGATGTCGCATTTGTTGAAACGGAATATGCTGTGGAACAGTAGGTTGGCCCTGTTGTTGAGACTGGACCGTAACCTGTTGAAATTGAGGCTGGATTTGCGCTTGAATTTGCTGTTTAATTTGCTGTGGTTGAATTTGAATTTGCTGTTGTTGTTGTTGCACTGATTGAGGTATTTGAATTTGTTGTTGCTGTTGTATCTGCTGTTGTTGAAGTTGATGCTGTTGTTGCTGCTGCTGTTGTTGAGCCTGGTGTTGTTGCTGAAATTGGTGTTGTTGAACTTGCTGTTGTGTCATACCATTATGACGGATTGGTCGTTTTTGAGGTGGCGGTTGAAGTTGAAATTGTGGTTGGGGACCTATTTTTGATACTTGAGATCCGTTATTTTGCTCAATAAGTGTTTGTTGACCGTTGTTTTGTAACATATAGTTATCAGCAACTAAACCATAAGGTGTGGCAGCTGGTGAAGCATGAGGAGAATATGGAGGTTGAGATTTGACAGACATTCGACGTTGAACATATGCAGGCGATTCTGGAAGCAAAGTATCTATTTTAGCTCCATTATTATTTGTAGCTTGATTAAGATAACCTGGTATCCCCCTATCCACAGCTGAAATAGCAAGAGCATTCCCCGAAACCATCTGGGCATTTATTGAAAATGCGTCCTTTTTACTACTGAAAGATGGGTGGTTATTCTGAAATGTGTTATTCTGTGGGTTACCATTACCCGACCATCCATAAACTCCCCCATAGTCAACGTTAGTGCTGCTAAACGTGTCCATTTAATCTAATTTAGAGTTTGATAATGAACTATAAATTATAACATCACACCTAGAAAAATATTTACACATTTTGCGATGCATTTCTTGCTCAGTACAAAGTAGATTTGTGAATTTTACTTAATTTATTGCTAATAGAGTACAATAAAACTCGAATAATCATTTAAATGATATATATATACCTTTCTTTACTACTGTATAAATAATTGCAAAACAAAATAAAAAGGACAATTATTAAATAAAAACTTTATTATATTTTTAGTAAAATAAACTTTCCAGTGGATACTGATTAACCTGTGTCATCATTCAATGTGGTTTTAATTGCATTTTATATCTTTAATATATCTTTTGATATTCATTTTTTATGAACTGGTCAATTTTGAAGCAGGTCCCTATTCCGGCACCATATTTTGTTTATCAGTTGATACTGACAAAAGTTTGATGAAAAAATTTTTGAAAAATTTTAAAAAAGACTGCAGACATAATTATAAAATTGTAAGAACCATGTTTTTTTTTTCAAATTCAGAGTATGGTTTTGTCAAATCACATTGGATTATAATAATAATAACATGAACTAAGATTTGCAATACTTTTTTCAGTCAAGTGCTACCTATTTGCTTTCTTTTTAATCAAGTTAAAAGTAAACTTGGCAAATTGATAATATGCTTGGCATCTAATCTACTTTTCGTTTCTAACATTTTTACTTTGTATCTTCTTATATTAGAATTTAAAAACTATTTAAACAAAACGGTTTGTTATAAACCGTATTTAAGCCTTGGAGAGTGCCTTCTTCTTCTTAGAAAGTTGTTTCTTCTTCTTTTCTAATTCACCCTTACGAGCATCTTGTTTGTCTAAACCATATTGCATTTTCTTGTACAATTTACGTTGCTTGTTAGACATCATAATCATCTTCAAGTCCTTTTCTTCATCAACAGTTTCGTCGATCTTTCTCTTCTTCTTGTTAGAATCCTTAACATCAGAGTACTTAACACCAGCAGCTTCTAATTCCAATTCCTTTTGTTCCTTCAAATCTTCATCGATTTCTTCTTCTTCTTCTTCTTCTTCCTTATCAACATCCTCATCCGCAACTTCTTCTGCTTCTTCTTCTTCTTCTCCCTCACCTTCCTTGACTTGAATTTCTGCATTTGGATCATATGTACCAGCATCACCCCATGGAGATAAATGAGGTGGTAGTGTTTCACCTGGAGCATAATCAGAAACATTTAGTAATTTATTGGTATTCAAACAATCAAAGATCCATTGTGGTTGAATATAAGTTCTACCTTGAACCTTCTTAACAATTTTTGGTCTATCAACAATTTGATGGGTAACATTGGATAAATCAATAGCAGAAACATCATCTAATTCATCTAATGCTGCTTCACTGACAACTTGACCACCAGCTGAAAGAATAATAAATTCTAAAACATCAACTGGAACTTCTCTACCAATAAAAAAGGTAAATCTGTTAAATAATTGAGAAACAGGATTGGCGTATTTGGATGGTTGTGCTAATTCATCACCGGCGTTTTTATTATTATCCTTAAATTCATCTAATTCAGTTTCTTGAACGTTTTCAACTTCTTCTTCTTTTTCTTCTTCTTCATCTTCTTCGTTAGCATCAGCTTCAATGGCTCTTTCAAGCTCCTTAGTTGAAAGGTGAGTTTCTTGTTCCTCACTGTTTTTAACACTGTCAGCTTCTGGTAATTGTAAAGTATTTGATTCATTAGTTTCTAAAATGTACATTGAAATACCACCAATACCCTTCAATCTATTTTGATTAATCTTTGGTGGATACACTAATTCAGCATCTGTGTATAATTTATAAAGAACAAAATGTAAAAGAGTTGAGTAAAATTCAAGAAATGATTGCATGATCTTAAAGTCAACATCTGATGGAATATTTTGTGGAAACTTAAATGGAACGATCCATCTGACTTCTTCACCTCTAACAGTAGCAGAATAATAAACACCTTTAATGGAAACAAATACCTTCTTTAAACATCTTTCTCTGGCAATGTAAGCTAACCATTGATTGATTAAATCATTAGCATCTTTGGTAACTCTTGCAGAAACCTTAGAAGTAGCTGGCATATTAGCAAAAAGGAATAACATGTTAAGAGCATCATCCAAGTCTCTAATAGCATCTAAGAAAGTTGGATATCTTTCTTTGATAACTCTATCCAATTCATATTTTGGTCTATTTTCTTCCAAACGTTTTGCACTAAAAATTTCACCTTTACCTAAAGCTCTTGTTAATTTCTTTGCAAATGTCTTGTGTTCTCTAAACTTATGTAAAATAGGTTCATGCATCAAATATTGAATATCTTTGGCATAATAAAAAGTAACTGGTGCAGCTTTACCTCTATTAGCCTTTTTCTTATTTCTTGGTTCTCTTGGATAGATACCTTTGAAAATACATAATCTTCTAAAATCAGCTAAAGTAACTTGTAATTTTCTAATAGCTTGTGTTCTTGTAATAAAATTCTTGGCATTACCAGATGTATGCTTCTTCTTAATTGGACCCATCTTTTAAACTCTCTCTGCTTCAATCTTAAGAAGGATTTTATTTAAATCTGAAAAAAAAAATTTCACCCTTTTTTTAATAAAAAAAAAAACTTTTCACACAGCCTTGAAATATAAAAAAGTCTTCATTATCCGCTTACGTAACCTGTAATAAAGATTTACCTAAAAACATATATGAAATTCATCATTGATAAAGATGTCAATTAGAGCAGCATTGAAAACAAGTAAGGATATAAAGAAGTTTTTAGGAACATCATCATGGTCCACCACATCTCTTTTACAAGACAATAATGGACAAAATGTGAACATCAGCAACGATATGCTTGACTCCTTGTTAGATCTTTCAGGCTTTTCTAGAGATATTAGCAGAGAACAACGAGATAAAATACGCAACTCATTAGCAGAACAACTTCAATTTGTTAACTCATTAAAAGATGTTACGGTTGCTAGCACTGGTGGATTGAAGAGATTGACTGATGATAAAAGTGATCAGTATTTGAATTTTTCTGATCTAATGAAACAAATCAATGCATTAGAACAAGATGTTAGTAAAGGTGAAAAGGATGGATGTTGGAAAAGTATTTCATTGGCCAAAGAATCTGAAGATGGTTACTATGTTGTTAATGAAGGATTAATTAAGAAAGATAAATAGAAGAGAACATCAATTTATTTATAAATTGGCTACTCCACTTACTGTTTCATTAGCCATTCAGTATAACAAATTCTTGTACATATTTATAATTTTCTAGTTACTTAATTTTATTTTCTCTTTTTTGAATATCATTTTGCATCTTTTGAATTAGTTTATCTTTTTTAATCCATCTATTTTCAACCCATTTTTCTAATTTATTTCTTTTTAAGGGAACTCTTGATAGAAATTTTGCTTTAATATGAACTGCGACGGTATAGCTTTTTTTATTTAGACCTAAAGAATCTAATAATGAAGGACAACCAAATACAGGCTGTCCTGTTTTTTCATCAATATAATAATATACTAATGTCATGTCATAAAGCCTAGTAAATTTAGTTTCGTAAAGTCCTCCAATAGCGTTAGTAACACCTCCAAATCTTGGATAAAGAATATGTTTAAAATTAGGCAAAAAGTACTTTTCACCCATTAACTTTTGAAGTTTGGCGTCTTTTTCGGAATAAATATTAACTTCAGGAAACAAAACAAGCCATTGAACATCACAATAAGAATCTTTCAAATAATATTCAAATAATGATCCTAAAGTCTCTCCATCTAGTTCCCAATTTTCGTCACTTTGGAAAATGTTTTTGATATAATCAAAAGTTGGAACCGACCAGATAGTAAACCAGGTAAAAAAGGATAAATGAGGCATGAGCATATTTGAAATACCTTTTGCAAATATCGGAACTATTTGGTTACTATCATCACTCCGAACTTTTGGACTAACGTCACTTTGTTGAATTAAATATCCAAATATAATATAATCTACCAAACCAACATGGTTTGACAAAATCAATGCATTTTCAAGTTCTAATTGATCACCTAACAATTCAATGTTCCAATGATTTTTTTCCAAAACAAACACACATATAGTCCAAAATCCCATTTGAAGTTTATGTTTCCAAGTTTTTTCTGAAGATGGGGATAATAACTGAAGAAATGGAGACATAAAATATGAGTAAAGGTTGCAAGCTATGAAATACCAAAAAACAATGTTGATATAGCATAAGATTCGGAGTAATCTAGGATAATTCCTTTTGTTAAGCTCGCTAGGAAACCCAATGTGACGATATGTTTCGTTGTTAAATGTCATAACAGGCTACTTGATAATTTTAGATTTACAACTCAGAAAGAAAAATGAGCTTTTTAGAAGTCAATAATACCAAAATTTAAAGAATTTCCATTTTGAGAAACAGATTAAAAAAAATTTTATAAAGTTGAAAATTTTTAAACTTATTTATATTCTTGAAAAGAATCTGTTTTTTCTGAAAAATAAGGTTAATAATAAGATAATTAGAGATGTCTCGTGTAATTGTCAAAGGATTGCCTAAGTACTATACAGAAAAGCAATTAGAAGAACATTTTTCAAAACAGGGATTGTTTACAACCGATGTTCAGCTACGTAAAAATCAAAATGGTGAATCTAGAAGATTTGCATTTATTGGATTTAAAAGTGAGGAAGAAGCACAAAAAGCCGTTGATTACTTTAATGAATCATATATTGATACGTGTAAAGTTATTGTTGAGTTGGCAAAGACATTTGTTGATCCAACAGTTCCAAAATCATGGAAGGAGAAAAGTAAGGAGCGTAGAGATTATTTAATAAAAGTTGAAGAACGTCTAGAAAGAATGGAAGCGTCTAAAAATCAAAAGAAAAAGAGAAAGTTGAATAATAAAACTTCTGTTGTCGATGATAATAACAAGGAATTAAAGGAATTTTTAGATGTTATGAAACCTGCTGTTCAACAAAGATCTTGGAACAATGGTGTTGAAGTTAACATGGATGGTGCTCCAACTAACGAGGCTTTAGAAACAGCTTTGGGTATAGAGAAAAAAGTTGATGAAATTGTAGAAAAGGAATCAGATGATGAATACGAATCATTTGGGAAGAAAGAAGATAAAGAAGATGAAGATGAACCAATGATGTCTTTGGTTTCTGCTAAGGAAGTCGAAGAGGAAGAACCAAAGACGAAAGTAGATGAGTTAGAAGGTAAGGATGATATTCTTCTGGAAGAAAAAAAAGTAGATGAAGATATAGATGATATGGATTGGTTTTTAAAACATCGTACAAGAATTGTTGAGAAACCAAGTGAAGAAAAAGAGTCTAAAGGAGAAACTGTCAAAGAAGAACCAACAGTTGAATCAGAACACGAAGATGAAAATGAACAGGAATCTGAACCTGAATTATCATTAGAAGAACAAAATATGGAAAAAGTTTTACAAACGGGACGTTTATTCCTCCGTAATATTCTTTATTCATCAACAGAAGATGACTTTAAGAATTTATTCAGTACTTATGGAGCTTTAAAGGAGGTACATATTGCCATTGATACAAGAACAGGTAAATCCAAAGGGTTTGCATATGTTCAATTTGAAAATTCAAAGGATGCAGCAAATGCTTTCATTGAACTAGATAAACAAATTTTTCAAGGTAGATTACTTCATATCCTTCCAGCAGATGTTAAAAAGGAGCATACGCTAGATGAGTTTGAATTAAGTAATATGCCACTAAAAAAACAAAAATTATTAAAAAAGAAATACGAAGCATCCAAGCAAGACTTTAGTTGGAATTCACTTTATATGAACAATGATGCCGTTCTAGACTCTGTTGCTTCTCAGCTAGGTATAAGTAAAAGTGATTTAATTGATCCAATGAATTCCTCATCTGCTGTCAAACAAGCACTTGCAGAAGCACACGTTATTGGTGATGTCAGAGGATATTTTGAATCTAAGGGTGTTGACCTAACTAAATTCAACACAAGAGAAAGAGATGATAGAGTCATTCTTATTAAAAATTTTCAACATGGTACAACAAGAGAAGATCTTGGTGAATTATTTGCACAATATGGTGAGTTAAATAGACTTCTTATGCCACCAGCAGGTACTATCGCAATTGTTGAATTCAGAGATGTTTCAAGTGGTAAAGTTGCATTTAATAAATTGGCATTCAGAAGAATGGGTAAGTCAATTCTATATCTTGAAAAGGGTCCAAAGGGTCTTTTCACCAAGCCAGCAGAAGGAGATGATCAATTGAAGAAAGATGATCAAGCGGAAGTTGATACTGGTAAGGATATTCAAGCTAACGCTGATGATATTATGGATATTGATGACAAAGAAGATGATGAAAGTGGACCAACTACATCAATTTTCATTAAGAATATCAACTTTGCTACAACCAATTCAGATCTTACATCAATTTTCAAACCTTTTCCAGGTTTCATTTTATCAGTTATTAAGACAAAGCCAAATCCAAGGGAAAGTGGATCTGTTTTAAGTATGGGTTTTGGGTTTGCGGAATTCAAAACTATTGAACAAGCCAAAGCGGCTATTACTTCATTGGATGGTTATTCACTTGATGGACACAAATTGCAATTGAAGATTTCTAATAAAGTTAATAACCAAGGACAAGGTAATAAGAAAAAGAATGGTAAAACGAGTAAAATTATTGTTAAGAATTTACCATTTGAAGCTTCACGTAAAGATGTCTTTGAATTATTTAACTCTTTTGGTACCTTGAAATCGGTTAGAGTTCCAAAGAAATTTGATAGATCAGCTCGTGGGTTTGCGTTTGTGGAATTTTCAACTGTTAAGGAAGCTATTTCAGCAATGGATCAACTACAAGGTGTTCATTTACTTGGACGTAGATTAGTGTTAGATTTTGCATCATTAGAAAGCGAAGATGCCGAAGATGAAATTGAAAAGTTAACTAGAAGAGCAAAGACTACTATGAATAGCAGAAAAATGGCGGATATTAGATCAATGAATTCTGGTAAAAGAAAAATTGATGCTGATGAGGAAGAAGAAGAATAAAAGGATATTATGGTTTAATAAAGGGTTTATAGTTTAAGTCAACATTATTTAATAAATAAAGTGGATTGATCTAAATTTTTTAAAAAAATGTATAAAATAGAAAGCTACGTCTAAATAGAAACTTTGTTTAATTCAACTTCCAATTCGTATAATCTAGCTTCAACAATATCATGTTCCTCAGCAACTTCATTATCTTCGTCATCTTCATCTTCTTCATCTTCAGAATTTTCATCTTCAGAATCCAGTTCCTCTAAATCATCCAATTCGTCTACTTCACCAAAGCCTCTTTGTTCAAAAATGTTTTGAATCTTGGCAAGAGAATCAGAATCTTCATTAAATCTATTACCGTTTAATTCTAAGGAACTGAGTTCTTTAAAATTAACAATTGCACGTGATAAAACATCCAATGAATCTTCATCTAATTCGTTATATTGCAATCTTAATATTTGTAAAGAATTTGATTTTAACTGAGCAAGAGCATTAACAACTTGGAGTGAACCCTTTGGCTTTAAAAGACAATCGTTTAAGTTCAATTCTATTAACTTAGTCCAGTTTGGTAATGCAATTGAAAGTGCATTTGATCCAGCAATTGTTAGAGTATTATCTTGTAAATCAAGGGTTTGTAATTCCTTTAAATAAGAAAGACCATGATGGATTAATGCAGAGATACCACTTGGTCTAATACCATTTTGATATAATTTAATTTCTTGTAAGTGTTCATGAGCACGAAACCCAATTGCAAGTGCATCACATGAACCATTTTCTAATCTATTTCTACCACACCAAAATGACTTCAATGATCTAGAATTTTTCTTTGACTTACGGAGTCTTGCGTTGTAATATAGTGCTTTACCAATTTTAGCACCGGATATAGGACCTAACCCATTATTTGATAAAATCAAATGTTCAATAGTTATATTTTCAGAAATAAAGCTTTTTATGTGAGAAATTGTATCTTGACCTAAAGCATTATCACTTAAATTTAAAACAGAAAGGTTAGGCATTTGAAGAAATGCGTGGAAAAAGAAATCAAGAGAAGCAGGAATTTCATGTTTATCTCTAGAAACGTAGATATCTTGAAAATTAATATCAACAATAGTGTCTTTGTGCTTTAGCATGGCATCAGCAAGTAATTGAGAACAAGCAGGGGAGATAGTATTACCTGAAATATCAATTCTTTGAACATCTGTCAATGATGAAAGTTGCTTAAGATATTCATCAATATCTTCTGCTACATCGAATTTTAAACCTTTATTTCTAATAGAAAAGGAGTGAATATCTTGGATTTCAACCTTAGATGTGTAACTAGTAGTCATAATTGAAGAATGAGTGTAAGTTCTTCTTGTTATACTTAATATATAAAAAAAAAAAAGGATGGGTTAAATGACAAAAAAATTTTTTTCAATCATTTATATAAAATATCCATTATTTTAACAGTGGTATAATAAAAAGGGTGAAGTTTAAAGAAATAAAACTTATTTCTTCTTCTTAAAGAGAGGAGAACCAATGTCCTTACCTCTAAGCTTGACGCCCAATGCTCTTTCCATCTTGGCCAACACTTGTTGGTTTGGAGTAGCTCTACCAGACTCGTAGTCGTTAACAACAGTTGGCTTCTCGTTAATCTTAGTGGCAAGATCCTTTTGAGTCATCTTAAGATCTTGTCTAGCTTTTTGAAGAGTCTTACCAACGGAGGCATCCACCTTCTTTGGAACAATAATATCATCGGAACGATCAACCTTTGTAAGATGTTGACCTTCTGGCGTTGATCTTGAATTGGCACCACCGTATTTCTTGTCAACAGAAGTGACAGCACCTGATCTTCTTGCAGCATTGAGATCAGAAGCAGACTTAATCACACGCTCCTTAGGTGGCGCAGCACCAACACGAGCCTTACGGCCAACAACTGTAACAGCATCCCAATCAGACATATTTTCGTTATTCAATAAATTAATAAAAAGTGACGTTCTTTCTATGAAGATGAGAGAAATTCACTCTTCAATTTTTTGCCACCTTAAAAAATATTTTGAACTGAAAGTTCAAAATATTTTTCAAATCAATGCGCCACCTTTTTAAAGGTGGCGCATTGATTTGATTTTAATAAATGATAGCTTTCATAATCAATGAAACATATATTTACTCTAACATCTTTTTGATAAAACTGTATCCCTGTTTCCAAATCTCATCACCTGGTTTTTGTTCTGTACTGAGTGAATTCATCTGTTTTTGATTTAGTTTGGTTTCTAGCTTTGATTTCATTTGAACTGGAATCAGGATATCACCATTGTCAGTAGTTGTAACATATTGGAAGCTTTCTTGGCTTAATCCAAGAGATTCGTTGAGTTTGGTGTTGCTATATTGGGTATTTTTGAATCTTAATTGTAATAAATCTAATTCATCTTGGAATTTAGAGTTTATAAACACAGATGATTCTAGCAACAATGGAGGGATAACTGACTTCATTATATTATTGGGTATTTGATCTTTATTTGCATCTATTATTTTAATTATTTCAAATAATTGTGATTGGTATTGTCGTTTATAAATATTTAATCGTGAATTTAATGATTGTGATGTCAGCTTAGAAGCAAGATAATTTCTATCATTAAACGTAAAGGTATAATCTGTTTGTGAATCTAATTGTGAATTTATATCTGTTATATAAGAGCTCTTGGCAGGTGTATTTTCAATTACCACTTCATCTGAATTAATAAATATATCAACAGTTATAACCCATGTTTCCCAACACCCAATATACTTTGCTGTATTTTCCTTTGTGTTACTAAGACCTTTGATAAGTTGCAAATCACCAATTGAACCGGTCTTTGTCAATAATGTTTCATAAAATTTAATTATAATCATAACTGTTATAAAACTATTTCTCGTACTATCTACTCGGATAGTATGAAGACATTGGTTTGCATCCAAGTGAATGGAATCTATTTTAGACTTTATTATCCTATTCAATTGATCAATATTAGTTATCTGCGGATAATTAACGCCTAGAGAAGTAGTGTTAACAATAGGATCAACTTTCCCCAAAAATCTCGAAAAGAAAAGTGTTGATAAAATACCCATAATGGACTCATCCAATTGTTTCATTTCACATAGCAAGTACACTTGATGTGTTTTCATAACGCGTTAGCAAACAAATAGCTCCTTTTTTATATCAATTTAAGCTGTAGAAAGGCAAGAATAAAATTTATTATTTCTGTTACTATAGCAACAAGAATGGCATTACGTAAGCAACATATATATTGTGTTAGCGATCAAACTTGTTCAATGTATGTTTAATGACCTTAACAGAAGAAACTAACTCTTTCTGCATATGTTGGAGATGGTGTTCAGTATCAGAAACCCAAACTTCGGTTTTCTTAATTCTTTCTTCACCTCTTTGACCATCCATTCGATGAGCAGATTCCATCCAAATCGCCCGTTTAGTATCAAGTGCTTCAAATTTTGAGTTGATATCTCTCAGTTCATCAAGATATGCTCCATATATGTATTCAAAAACATTGGAAAGTATTTCCCAATTATATGGCGGTATTTCGTTAAGTGATGACCCAACTTTTTTTAGTTGTTGATGTAAATTCATAAATTCGGACATATTTGGATCACTTTCAATACTCTCTGTCGTAAAATCATTTAATAACTTACTCAGTAGATGTCTTTTGAAATTTGGTGGTTGTAATACTGGTTCCATTGGCTCCATTGGTACCATTTCTTGGCTGAGCTTTTGGGGCGGATCACAATCCATATTATTACTGGTGTCACCAAATAAAACATCTGTTGAAGTGTTAGGATTTTCTTTACATTTCAGTTCTTCAATGGGTTCTCCTGTATCTATTAATTTACCTTCTTGTGACATTTGCTATGGTTTACAATTAAATTTAATAAGAAAGAAATAGTCAAAATTAAAAGAAACTATAGTGTACGCGTATGTTTATTCAAGGAAGTATTTAATTTAAGTATTTATACAATTTTGTAAAGTATATCTCTATTAAAAAATTGGTTTAAAAGCTTATGCATTTTTTGTCTATTTCTTGAGCAGATTATGTTTACGATATAGCTTCGTTTATTGTCTGAGAAAACGCATCATATGTTTACATTTCATAACAAGTGTTATGCTTCATATGAGTTGCATAAATAACTTGGAACTACCCTACAGTATTTAAGTGCTTGTTTAATTTAACTTCTTTACACTGAAGTATTACTAAAATATATATATATTCAATTATTTTAATTATAAATATGGTAAATATATTCAAAGAAATAAGCGAGGAACAAAAATGTAAAATAGATTTCTGACAGTAATCAAAAGATTCAATTAAGTATGTCTTTGAAATAAACAAGATGAGACACTATCTGGAGTCAATTAATAATTCATTTACACATATGATACCATCAATCCTACTACTATTATACCTTGTTTCCGTTCATTGTCACCATTATTATCATTTATAAAACAATTTATGGTGGTGCCACACATCGTGCCATATAAAAAAAGGGGTTTTCTATTTCAATTTGTATGTGATTTTCGCTATTTTGCGATGATTACTATGGTAACTGACAAGTGTTTGCTCTCCTCCTACAACCAAAATGGGTCCCTGGCAACGTCTTTAAGTGGCATCTCCTTTTTGATAACGGTCCCATATTTATCAAGATCAAGGTACCACACGCTTTCAAGCTCTTTGACCCCTTCCTGTAAGTGTTTCAAAACAACACCATAGTTCAATCCAACTTGTTCATCACCATGAGAATCATCACTTAAACAAAATTTGACATTTTGAGAAATCATATACTTCATAATATCATCTTTAGGATAGGATGTATCCCAACCTTTACGAACAGCTGCCGAATTCAGTTCAACAAGAGAATCGATTTCAACAATAACTGCAACACATTGTTCAATAACTTTCCAAACATTGGGCCACTTGGTTTGAATATCAATGCCTTTGTTTTCAATATCAAACAATCGAATCAAATCAAAATGTGCAACGATCTCCGGTTTCAAAACTTGTAACATGTTTAACACCGTTTGAAAGTATTTTAAGTAAAAGGCTTGATAATTGCTATTAGCTACCACATCAAGTGCATTCAACCATCTTTCTCTATCAAAATCAATGTCGATACCATCCAAATGATGAACAGATCCTACTATTAAATCAGCATTATATTTTTCTCTATATTTAAGTGCTAAGGCCAAATGTTGTTGATCAATGCCACCTTCTGTTTCGAAACCAACTAATATATGAGTCCTATTACTTTGATTACTGTTTACCTTTTCTTGTAATGATCTTGCATGTTTCATATAGGCATGAAACCTGGTATCGAGATCTTGAACTGTGAGATCAGCTTCTTCGGGATACATATAATCTCTAGATAATCTCGGCATATGTTCTGTTAAACAAAAGACCTGAAAATCCATATCAACAGCTCTTTGAACAACAGATTCCAATGTGTTCTTGGCATGACGGCAATAGCTGCCTGAATGTGAATGATGTGAATGAACCATACTTTTTTGATAATAAATCGACAATCTGTATCAAAATAATTTTTACATATACAAAGAGTGTGCGAAAATTCTAACCAAAACGTATAAAAATATATATGTGTACGTACATAAACGTTCATTGTCACTCTTTTATCTATAAACATGAAATGTATCATAATCACTGATCGAATAACATTAAAAGTATTATCCAAAAAATTGATACCAACGATATCCTAAATATTTCCTCAAAACCCAAATCTTTTAAGACGATTCTTCCTTTCTTGCTCTTCTCTTTGTAATTTGGCTTTGATAGCTAATGCCCAAAGTAATCCGATCACCATACCACCTAGATGTGCAGCGTAATCAAAACTACCCCATTTCAGTAAACAACCTGCCACGTTATAACCAGCAAATAATCCTGCTGCTGTAACTGCTCCTCCTGGAATTGGTAAGAAGAAAAAGGAAATACCTGCAGATGGAAATAATGTTGCAAAACAAGTGAAAATACCGGCAATGGCACCAGATGCTCCTAACGATCTACCAAAATATCTAAAACTTTGTGCATATGCTAATGATGCCATAGATGACCATGCTCCTGCAATTAAATACAACGATGCAAACCCGGGAACTCCTAAAACTGATAACATAGTTCCAGAAAATGAATACAGACATCCCATATTAACTAATAAATGGAATGGTTCTTGATGTGAAAATGTTGATAAAATCATTGACCAGTTGTTTGTTCTATTAAGTGCTGAACGGTCCATAATAAAGTAATTTTCCATTAATTTATATAATCTTGCATTTTGATAACGTAAATACCACAATCCAAAAACTGCTGCATTTAATCCAATAATAGACCAAATAAAATGACTTGGATTTTTCTTGAAATACGATAATGGTGTGTAATCAAATATATATGGCATAGCAAAATAACTAACTAATGAAAATAATGTAACAAATATCAATGGCTTGATAATGTTATTCTTGGAATTGTTGTAGTTCGGTTGACCCCAAATTTGCCTTCCTAACTGACTATGTGTAGCAGTTCTTTTTTGAATAAAAGTTTTAATTTGACTTTCAATAGAACCAATTGTTTTTGTCGGTCTTTTATGAAACGATCTGGAAAGTGACATAATTGGTGATTTGTTCATTGATGTTCTGCATAGTAGGGAGGTATAATTTAGAGGTCTCACCATTACATTTTTAGTAACATTTCTCAGTGAAGGAAATCCTAAACGCAAGCAATACATTGTAATATATTCACTAATTAAGAAGAAAGATCAGGATGGCAAATTTTATATTATAAATGGTCTCTATGAAAAAGACTAAAGTAAAAAAAAAAAGATGCTTAGCAAATATCACACTTTATTACATGTATTCAAAATAGTTGAACGGTACTTTACCGATGCTTCCATCAGCCAGTTCAGCCTTCCACCATCCAGTATCATTTTTCTCAATAACTTGTACAAAATCGCCCTTTTTAAAGGACAAATCGCCATCTTTTAATCCCTCAAAATCGTAAAGAGCTCTACCCTGACAAATAACTCGCTGAGTTTTATTAGAAAGTCGATCAAACTGATCCCTTCTAAAATTAACAATACTTAATGACTCAACCTTAGAATTTACATCGCTCCATTGACGTTTGAATTCACAAGTTAAATCTCTAAAATACATTTGTGAGTTCATGCCTTCGATATTCAAATAGTACTGTTTTAAATTTTCAAATGATGAATAAATACAAAACTGAATGTTATGAACAAATTCAAAAACCATAACACTTATCTTTGTTGCTATTTTATCATTTAAAAGTATCAATACCGGTAACTCATGATCTATGTGATCATTGATTGAATTTAATTTGATAAATGCTTCTTCATATTTTCTTTGAACATCGTACATTCTTTTAAACTCTTTAGAATTCAAATCTCGTCTTGATTCCAACTTCTTATGTTCGCTGGAGTATTTTTCAACATCAATTTCCATATATGATTGTTCTTTTAATACTTTAACTATTGGTTTTAATGTCTTGAGTATTTCATTGATAATCTTGTTCATTCTACTTTCAAACTTATTAACTTCTTCAACAACTAAATTTTCCAAATCAGCTAATCTACTATTCATTATTTCGCAAATTTCATTACTTTTAATATTTATTCCAGTTTCACTATTGAAAATCAGACTCATCGATTCGTTAATTCCTTTAAGGCATTTAACAAATCCTTTGAGCTCTTTACCATGTCTGATGACCCAAGTTTGTAATACTTCGTAGTTCTTCAAAATAGCTTTTGTATGTTCTATCTTAGCATTATATGGATTATTATTGCCTTTATCTTGAATACTTTGCAGAATCAATTGAGGAGCCTATAAATTTTTGTGTTAATATTAAGATAAATTTCGTATTTTGATTAAAACTAATCTATAAACATACCCTTACTATACTCTTTTCAATGTCGTTCCAATCGACTTGCTGAATATTGAGATTTAACCTTTTATTAAATATATCCATTTTAATATTTTATTGAAACAAGGTAAAAAGAGAAAAAGTTGCCTTCTGAAGTTGCTGAATAAGGTTTAGCAACAAAATCATGAAGAAAAAGAATTTCATGACGTCTTACTTGGATGTCCAGCATCATAACCCGGCCATGCACTAATCTTTGGCGTTCTTCTTCTATTATATGCAGTTGACTTGATCGTTTCCTTTAAAGCGTTTTGTAAAAGTTCCGTCTTAGCTACAGTATCCTCACCAGATTCAGAAATGTCTCTTTTGACATTAGCAACTTTGTCATTAATTAAACCTCTTAATGCATCTATAATCTTGTTGGAAAATTCTTTGTCTGTTGGTGAATTGCCAGATATTGCGCCGACTAATCTTCTAACTAATTGTATTGATTTTAGTGAATTTTCAAATGATTTATCCTGACTGTCACTTAAATATTTCGGTGGCTTCAATACTAATAATGCAGCATAATATAACATAATATGAATATGAATGGGAACGTACTTTATAACATTCATAACATCTAAATCATTTAAAACTATATTTAAAACTGTCTGTGCAGCAGAAAGTGCCAACTCTGAAGAAACTTTACCACTTTGATAGGGTGATAGCTCCTTACCTAGCTCTATTTGCTCGTTTGCATCAAAATCTTCATCTTCGCTATCTTCCTCCTCCAAGTTCTCATTCGGAATATCCTCTTCTAATTCATCTAAATTAAAATCAACAATTTCATCAAATTTTGGTAAATCAAGGCCCTCTGAATGGAATTTCCTAACTGCACCAGAATTAATATGCATCTTTGCAAAATTGTAATATATTAGTGTTGATTTTGAAGACCACACTGGATGATTATTAAATGGGCTTAGTAAAACAGTCCATTGAACCATCCATTTATCTAATTCTAAATTAGTTTTAAAGGGTAAACCGAAGGATGAAGGAGCTAATAAATCCCATGCCTCTCCTCTCAATACATTTGAAAGCGCTTGATGATATTCAACTTGTGAAACTAGCCTCAAATTTGAATAGCTTGATGAATATGTAACTTCTTCGTTTACTTCATCAACATCAATTTCACTGCCTCTATTATTCAATTCAACTATTTTGTCACCCTCGTTGTCTTCTCTTGAAGTTGAAGGAAGTAATAACTCTCTACTTTTTGTTAAAACTTCATCGTTTTTATCAAACAATGGTTGCCTATTAAATGCTAAACTTTGTTGTCCATCAAGGATATACAATAAATACCATAACTTAAGACGATCTGTCTTAGAAATCAAACTATTTTTTTTTTTAGGAGAAATCAAATTCATTGTCCGTGCTAATTGTAATGCTAAACCTGTAAACATTTGATTTTTTCTAAACCAAAATCCACAAAAACATAAACCAACAATAGTGTTAAAAGCTTCAACTTCATTTGTTGGCGCTGAAAATAAGACATCTTTTGATAATTGATAAAGCAATGATTCTAATTGTTGTGAAATCCTCTCAAAATTAGGGTGATGAATAGATGCAATGCAACAAATTGATGCTATTAAAAATGGACATGTGTTCCATATATCATCAACAGAATAATGAGATATATCAAATCCAAAAAGCTGGGGTGATATATTGGTATCAAAATATTGGAATAATATTTCTGCTTCCTCCATAGTTAATATACTTTCTAATCTCAAATTTGATGATAAAGTGATACTTTCTTGTGTATTTGGAGAAGGTTCTCGAGTGTGAGACTTTTTTGAATTGTTTGTTTCACTGTGTCCATTCGTTTTAGCTCTTTTAAGTTCATTTCCGTCATCGTATTCCAAGTATCTTTTGTTTCCATTGCGATCTTGATCACTGGCATTCGTTGATGGTGTTGATGGTCTACTCTGTCTTTCTAAAAGTCCTAAAATTGCACCCAATTTGTTATCAAAATCATATAACCTATTTTCTACTGATAACTTCCACTGTCCATTTGGTTGTATTCCATTATCAGTGTCGGATTTGACTATTTTATTATTCTCTAATGAAGTCGTAATTAATTCGTTTTTGGAACGAGATTCTGGGTGAGTATTAAGTATTATAGGTGTAGGACTTTCTGATTTTCCATTGGCGTATTTAAAACTAGCTATTTTATATTCATAAACACACTGGATTCCTTGTGCTTTGCATCTTTTACATGTTTCATCACTTTCATCCTTAATACATTTAACCTTTGATTTTCGGCAGGTTGTGCATGCCTTTGAACGCTTATCTCGCTTTACCACATTATCTCCACTCAAGCCATCTATAACTGCTTTTGGGTATATATTTATGGTTTGGTTGGGGTTCATTTTTCACCTCTGTCAACTTCAACTGCAGAAAAAGCATAACAGAAAAGATAAAAAAATTTAACTGTTTGGAATGTTTCACAGTACACCAATTTTGGCAACCTTATCAAAGGATAAAATATATGGGTCAATTACGAACAGGTTCGATGGCTTTATGGTAACAAGTAAATTTCTATTGTTAAGTAATGAAATTTAAGTTGATGTTAAAGTTACACTATTTGGCACACGCTTTTTGCAGCTAATTGTGATATTGATTAATACTTAAATACTAACAGAATACAATATGGCGATGAAGTATAGTACTGTTATGACATCATAAATTTTTACGTTTATGGATATCACACATGTGTCACAGAATATTCATCATTTAGCCATAGATTACTTACCAGAAAATAGAAAATGTTATTTCTGCCACTGGATATATATAAAAGGCTGGCCAAGAACGCCAGATTGGTTTCATTTTTCTCTCTAGTATACTATATATATATAAGAATTTTAACTTACATCTATTGCTGTTATAATATTAATTACAAATAATGAAATTTGCTACCCTTTTAACTTTATCTTCTGTTGCTGTTAATGCACTTCCGCAAAAGCAAAACATCAATGCAAAAGGTCTTGGCCATAAAGTTGATCTTACTACCTACAGCACCTTAACTACCACTAAATATTACACTAGATCTCCAGATGTTTCTAGTGAATATGATGATGATGACTGTGATTCTAGCACTAAGACAAGTTATATTCAACCAACTTCTACTATTCTACCAACTTCTACTATTAAGCCAACTTCCACAATTCTACCAACTTCAACTATTAAACCAACTTCTAGCGTTGAACCAACTTCTAGTGTTAAGCCAACTTCTATCATTAAATCAACTGAAACTAATGAAATCACCATTACTATAACCACCACATCCAAAGAAAAGTGCAAAGAATGTATTAGCACAATCGAAAGTCCAGTTTCTCCAACTACTGCCCCAGAAACTACACCAGAAACTGCTCCACCGGTTGTTCCAACTTCTGCGCCAGAAACTACTCCAACAGCTGCTCCAACTATTGCACCAGAAACTACACCAGAAAGTGCTCCACCTATTGTTCCAACTTCTGCCCCAGAAAGTGCTCCACCTATTGTTCCAACTTCTGCCCCAGAAACTGCTCCAACCGTTGCTCCAACTACTGCCCCAGAAACTACTGTTTTAACTACGGCTCCAACTTCGGCACCATTTGTTGCTCCAACTACTGCTCCAGAAACTACACCAACTATTGTAACCTTATCAAGCACTATACCAATATCTTTATCTACTTCTCATGCACAAACTAGCACCTTTGAAGAATTCCCTGGTGCTGCTCCGGTTTTAAGTTCTCCATTAAAAACCTACATGTTTGGTTTGGCAGCTCTTTTATTGATTTGAATTGTTATTTAACACAGAAATGTGTATTGTGTATTGTGTATTGTTTTATTGCTGAGCTAAGCCATTATATGGTATTTTTATTGTCACATTGTAGCATAAATGATTCATCACAGTCTAATTTTAAAATCTTTAATCATTTTAATAACTTAAATTTGTTTTTGTTATTTCAATAAGAAATTCTAAGTATTGTAAAAGAGTAAAATGATTTTTTAAATATTGATACATTGTCAATAACTAACATTTAATTATCTCAGTAAATAAATTTCATAATCAATAATATATCCAGTGGCACTACTGGTCATATTAGACCTATAAAATTCTTCCTTTCCTCTAAAATAATCACAGTATTGCCTAGGATTAAAAAATCCTCAAAATCGACAATTATCTTCACGAAAATGGATGTAACTTTTTCTTCTTTGAAATTTAATATGTTCTTTGCTAATTCAAGAAAATATGTTATATTAGGAGCATCAACGTCGCCAATGAAGTTTGGTAATCGTGTTTTGAAATGGTATCTTGGTAGAAAGTTAACTGTTTATCCAATCAATCCAAGGGCTAAAATGGTTGAGTCAGTAACTGCTTATGCATCTCTAAATGAATGTATATCACAGATAGAAGTTGGAGAATCAGGTTTAGGTGTTAGTGTTATTGTATCGCCAAATGCTGCTCTTGAATCCTTCAAAGAGGTTGTTATCAATGGAAACTCTGATATGATTAAAGCAATTTGGTTTCAACCTGGTGCTTACAGTAGTGAAGTTGTTGATTACGTCAGCAAACATTTCAAATTAGATGAATTGATTGCCGATGGTGAATGTGTTTTAGTTACGGGATTAAGTAGATTGCATGAATTATAGTACAAAAAAAGATATTCTTTTTCTCTTTATCTTCTAGTATTATTGCTGCTGGTAGTAGTGGTTTTGCTAGTAGAAAGCCTTTTATTATCATGTCTTTTACGATCATCTCTTCTATCGTAATCATAATCACGATCATAATCGTAACTCCGATCTCTCTCACGCTTTTCACGTTGCTGGTATACTGACTTGTTTGAATATTGAGATCTTTGCTTTGATTGCGGTTGTTGAGATTGCTGAGATTGCTGAGATTGTGATTGGGACTGTGACGGCTGCATTTGGCTTTGTAAATGAGTGTGGCTTTGTTGACGTAAATCACGATAATCTTTACGTTTTGCTTGATGTTGAGGGTGTCTTTGTTGTCTATTATCGGAACTCCTTTTTCGTATATCATCAATACTTTTATCATTTTTCTTATCACTTTTACTCCATTCATCAATTTTTGATTGAAAAATAGACTTCCAGTAGTCAGTAATAACGTCAACAACACTTCTAATAGCAACTTTTCCCTCTAAATTGATGAATGAAATTATACCTAATGATCCTGTCTGTGGTTGAAAATGGACACCATCACCAATAACATTTGTGTTTTTAGTCGACTGTGGACAAGAATCAGCCAATTTGGAAGCTAATTCACCAACGATAGTTCCCAATGACCAATCTCCATTTTCTTCTTGATATTCATTCAAAGCTCTTTCCAAATATTTACTATTGGAAGACTTTTTTAACATTTGAGTTTTCCATTCATTAAAAAGTTCATTAGATTCGTCGTTGTCTATTAATGTAAATTGTGCTGGTTGTTCTGAACCCTGAAGATAAGAAATAACAGCGATTTTAGCTTTTGAAGATGAACTTATTGATATTTTCGAGACTGGTGCATTGATATTTGGAGCAAGAGTTTTGATACAAGTTAAGGTTTTGGCGTCTAAAAGAAGTGCATTACCATCTCTAGTACCTACCAAAATAGAATCATCTGAAGAAGCGTATTTAATTGTTGATAATGGAGACATTGACAATGCTATAGACTCTGCCAAATTCAAAGATAATAAATCATTCTCTTGTAGTTTATTTATTTGGTAAATATCTAACCGACCAGTTTGACCACCAATTATAAAACAGTCATCTCTTAAAGTCCAGTCTAAGCAGTTTAAAGAAACATCAACGTTTAAACGTGCTAACACTTTATAATTGTCACTAGTATCCAAAAGCATCAAACTGTCATTCCACGTACCCCTCTCTCTATTTTGTCCTGGTTGAGTAGGTAAATCTTTTGATGGAACTAAAATCTTAGTGTAAAACAACAAGTATTTACCATTTCTTGAGTACTTAATCAACTGAGGTTTCATAGTTTCATTCAACCTTAAATCTATAATTTCAGGTGTCAATACTCGTGTTTCTGCTTGAAAACTATATATAATTAATCCCCTAGAGATATTTTGATTATCATTGATTATCACAGCAAGTTTAGATTCCAATGGGTGGAAGTCCATGTCGCAGATATTGCGTGTTTTAACTGAAGGAGCGGCTCTGTGGGCCTCTGGACCCAAATGGTGTACAGAAAGCATCTCCAACTTATTTGAAAAGTGTGCCAATGCATTACCATTGGCAGCAAAAGCCAATAAGTTTGACATTATTGTGGTTTTGCAAAGACTGTTTATTTACTAGAAATGATGTTGTTGGATGTAAAGATTTGATTTTGAAATTTTGAAATTTTAACACAATAAAAAGACACGTATTCTTGATCTATCTCGTGGATATCTCTATCAATCTGTGCTCTATATTATAAATGGTATGCTTTATTTGATCTAGTGAACTCAATTAACTTTACTATGTTTTTATACTAACTTAATAGCTTTAAACAGTCTACACAAACATTCCGTCAAAGAAAGGCTAACGAAAAGTTTGCTAATAAAATTGCCAAAGAAAGAAAGGGAGAAATCAAAAAGGCACCAAAGGTTGTTAATAAGTCTAAGTTAAACATTCCTACCTGGGTTCTTGTTCTTGTTGTCTTTGCTCTCTTAGGTTCTGGTATTTTGGAAATTCTTAGAATATTCTTTTAGGTACATTGGTTAAGTGAAATGTATTTATGGCACTTTTTTAAATTCCTTTAGTAGAAGGGGCTATCTAAACTGTTTATTCCTTTTAGTAAATATATATCGTGATGTATAATTATAATATGAAACAAAATTTTAGAAATGGTAGATTAAATGTTATAAATTTACCCCTTCACTGTAAACCTTTTTCATCTCAAATATTATGGATATTCAAAATTTAACGTTTCCTATTCCCAATTTCCCACCATTTAAACTTCGTTCTTCACTTATAGACAAAGATCCTGTAATTTGGGAACATTTGTTAACTGATTATATAACTTTATTCAGAAAATTATTGGCTCTAATACCTTCAAAACCAAAAGAACTTCCACAATATACACTTTCAACAAAGACCATTAATCAACTTCACTTATTTATATCTACATTTTTAGCAGAATCTGCTGATGAAGTTAATCAAGTTTTTTCATTGGGTGCCATTAACCCAAACATCAGACAAAACCAACATTTGTTGAAATTAGCTGTGTTTTCTTACATCAAGACAAGTAATTTGGTTAATCTAAAGTTACAAGGTAGATCAACGTGGAATTTTTGTAAAGTCTATTTAACTATGGCAGATAAATATTCACAAAGAGGTATTAATCAAGCATTTATTTCTATTCCAGTTATCAGGAAATTGGTTGAAGGTTCAATAAAGTCCAATGTTAATGGTAAAAGTGATGATGTTTCACTTATCAAATCATTACAAGATCATTTAGCAAAAATCATAGCTGAAGGTAAATGGAGAAGTGAAGACGATCAAACGTTGTATCTTTTACTTGGCCAAAAGACTAAAAAGGGTGTTGGCATGACATCAAATCAAAATAAAAAGATAGTAAATCTAAAATCATCAAATTCTTCTGATAATTTTAGTGAAAAGTTTTTCAATCAACATTGGAATGGTATTTTACAAGAACTGTATTCCAGTGGAGAGGGTGTTAACTCCAAAACATGTATTCAGGTAATGGCGTTATCATTGTGCTCATTAACCACAGCAAAGGTTGTTAAACTAATCAAAGAATTAGAAGTGAAAAACCTTGATCAATTAAAAACTTTTTTTCCATTATTAGCAAAGGTTGTTTTATCTAAATCCTTCAACGATTTGAATCCTGATTTTAAAGACATGATTTCATTTTTAAGGCCAAAGAAAGTAGCTAAAGTTAAAAACTTTCTAGATGAAGATATTTCAAACGTTAAAACTATTTTCCCACAGTTAAGTACAGGACAAATTAAAACTTTACTATCCAAACATGATGATAACGTTGAAACTATTATTAATAATTTATTTGAGCTTAAAGAAGATGAAATTTTGAAAATTGAAGATTTTGATAAAAAAGATTGTCAAAGGAAACCTAAGGTGCCAAAAAACATTGTTGACTTTGAAATTGAGGAAGGTAAAACAGTACAAGTTATGTTCGGTAAAAAAGAGCAGATTATTAATGATCCAGACGAAGAACTAAAAAAGAAAACTTTGGTTAATGCACTTGCAATGCTTTATGAAGCAGATGAAGATGAACCTGATGATACATATATAGAAAACGAAATAACATCAGGTTCACAAGGACAGCAATCAAATCAAAAGTTGGGACAAATTGAACAAATTTTATTTGGATTGTTTAAAAGTAATAGAGAGGCATTACAACGTACTCAGAGAAACACCAAATCTAGAAGCGAACTGAAAAAGGAATTAAAATGGACTGATGAACAGATTGAAGGTTGGGCCAGAGTTTTGGAAAAGAATCCTAGACGATTTAGAGAATTAGAAGAAAGGTTAGTTTTTGTTGATGGTAATCTTAACCAAGGCACGGGAATAAAACAACGGACTAAATGGACAGCTAAAAAAGATGAAGAAATCGATACTGGTGATTTTGGAAAACGTCAATATGGTCCAAATGATAAAAGAAAGGGAGGTAAACCTGTCAAAATGTCTGCAATTCAGGATGAATCAAGTTCAAATTTCAAAAATTATATGAACAAAAAAAAGGAGCAGAGAAACAAAGAAAAACAAAAAGGACTAGTTGGTAATCATAACCGTAAATCAGCTTCGATAAAAAAGAGTACAGTTTAAAATAGTTTATTTTTAATAGAATTTTTTAAAATCTTTTTTTTTTGTTACGTTCTTAATTTATTTATAAAAAAGTTAACTATAAATCATTATAATCTTAAGCTATTTTTAACACCAGTAGCCCTGACTAATTCAACATTTTCAGTGACTTCTAAATTATTACATAGATTATTAATGATAGAAGAGGTAACTAAGTTGTCAAACTTGGATAAAGGAGTTGGTAGATTGAACTGTTTTTTCCAGTCAAGTTTTTCAATGTTAGCCTTTGGATCAGCTTGTAATTTTTCTTTGTTTTCTAAATCCACCTTGGCTTGCCAGTTATTAATGTTCGTGATTTCTCTATTAAGGTTCTTTTGAAAATAATTCATACTACCTAAATTGTAATTGAAATGATCAATAACTTGGAAGAGCTGATCTGTAGATTGTTTTATAAATTCATTGTTGGTTGAAGAAGGCATGAGGTTATCACCATCCAAAGGTAAAATGGAATCTTCTAAATCGTTAATTTTTAAATTGGTTAAATGATTATTTTTAATTTCTGTTGACAATTCCTCCACTATGTTCTTATATGATAATTTGTTTTCAATGAGGTTCTTAGCAACAAATTTATGCTCACAATTTGATGTCTTTATGAAAGCTTCTGTTAATTTATAAACTTTTAAGGACAAAAGACCATTCTGAGACTTGGTTGGGTCATAGACAACCAAAATGGCTGGTAAATCAGATCTTTGTTCCTCAATAATAACTCTCTGTAATTGCTGAAGAGAATTAACAACATTAGAAGAAATGAACTGGCCATTACCAGCACAAACAAACCAACCAAGTAATTTAACAGCAGACTTTGTAGCTCTTAAAGTCTTTAAAAAGTCTACTTGAAAAGCAATATTAGATTGTCTTAATGAAAAAAAATCATCGTTGTTATTATTGTTGTTATTATTATTAAAACCAGGGAAGTTAATAGCATGAGAAATATTAATTGACTTTTCTTCTAAATTATCAAACCCGTAAATAGGTCCACAGACAGTAGTTGGAGCAGCTGTTTCTGCAATTTGAGCTAATTTCAATGCAACAGATGCATTGATAGTAGCAGAATAGTCATTAGAAGCTTCCATGGTGTCTAAATCAAACTTTTCCTTTGCTATTCACCAAAAAAGAAAAAAAATTTTCAATTTCGTCCATTTTAAAAAAATTTTCATCTCTGTACTCATTCTAAAAGAAAAAATGTTCAACTTTAAACATTTCCTTCTTCTTTTTGATTTTAGTAACTCAAAAGAAAACACTTTGACTTTTTTTATAACATAAGCAAAATTATGTCTGACAGTGTTGAAAAGCAAGTTGAACAAGCCACCGAAGCTTTACAAAAGACCTACTTAGATGAACCTACTGGAGAATATGTTTCCAAGTCAGAACTCAAGAAGAGACAAAAGTTAAGACAACTTGAAGCCAAGAAGGCTGAAAAGGCTTCCAAGGCTGCTGCCACTGCTCCTAAGATTTCTAAGGCTAAGGATGAATTGGCCAATGTTAATCCAGCTCAATATTTCGAATTGAGATCTGCTCAAATTCAAGATTTAAGAAAACCACATGCTGAAGGTAATCCATACCCACATAAGTTTCATGTTTCAACTGAATTTAATGAATTTAGAAAGCAATACGAACATTTGAAGAAGGGTGAAACTTTATCAGACGTTAAGGTTACTATTGCCGGTAGAATTATGGTTAAGAGAGAATCTGGTTCTAAGTTAAAGTTTTACAACTTGCAATCCAACGGTGTTAACCTTCAAGTTATGGCACAAGCACAAGATGCTGATGGTGATTACAAGGAAATGCACGAGTTATTAAGAAGAGGTGATATCATTGGTGTTGAAGGTTACCCTGGTAGAACTAATCCACAAAAGGGTGGTGAAGGTGAATTATCTATCTTTGCTACTAAGGTTAAGTTATTAACACCATGTCTTCACATGTTACCAACTGAACATTATGGTTTCAAGGATCAAGAAGCAAGATACAGAAAGAGATACTTGGATTTGATTATGAATAAGCGTTCAAGAGAAATCTTCCTTGCTAGATCTAAAATTATTCAATATATTAGAAGATTCTTGGATTCCAGAGAATTCATTGAAGTTGAAACTCCAATTTTGAATATTATTGCTGGTGGTGCCACTGCTAAGCCATTTACTACTCATCATAATGATTTAGATATGGAAATGTTCATGAGAATTGCTCCTGAATTATATTTGAAGGAATTAGTTGTCGGTGGTATGGATAGAGTTTACGAAATTGGAAGACAATTTAGAAACGAAGGTATCGATATGACTCACAACCCAGAATTTACTACCTGTGAATTTTATCAAGCTTATGCTGATGTTTATGACTTAATGGATATGACTGAATTGTTATTTTCTGAAATGGTTAAAGATATCACTGGTTCTTATGAAGTTGATTACCAACCAAATGGTCCAGAAGGTGAAACTTTGAAATTGAACTTTGCCAGACCATGGAAGAGAATCAACATGATTGAAGAATTAGAAAAAATTTACGATGTTAAGTTCCCACCTGCTGATACATTTAACACTACTGAATTCCAAAACTTTTTGATCAATTTATTAAAGGAAAAGAAGGTCGATTGTCCTGCTCCATTGACCAGTGCTAGAATGTTGGACAGATTAGTTGGCGAACTGGAAGATGCATCTATTAATCCTACATTCATCTTTGGTCATCCACAAATTATGTCTCCATTAGCTAAATATGACAGAAAGATTCCTGGTTTATGTGAAAGATTCGAAGTTTTTGTTGCTACTAAGGAAATTTGTAACGCTTATACCGAATTGAATGATCCATTTGATCAAAGAGCTAGATTTGAAGAACAAGCAAACCAAAAGGCTCAAGGTGATGATGAAGCTCAATTAATTGATGAAACTTTCTGTAATGCCCTTGAATATGGTTTACCACCAACTGCTGGTTGGGGTTGTGGTATTGATAGATTGGCCATGTTCTTGACCAACTCTAATACTATCAGAGAAGTTTTATTATTCCCAACCTTGAAGCCTGATGCTTTAGTTAAGGGTGACGAAAAGGAAAAGAATTAAGTTTTTATTTCTATTGTTTAATATACCTTTGATTACACCCTTTTTTTCTTTATTAATTAGACTAATATATTTTTATAAATGTTTAATAATTTATAGCAAAGAGGAAATATGTGAAGTTTTTAGATTTTTATAAACTAAACTTCAAAGCAAAGTATTACTTTCTTACTTTCTATTTATTAAGGTACACAATGAAACAAGTAAAATAGCCTATTTATATATACATATATCATTCTTCTATTTATTTTTGAATCTTTAATTGACCTTTACGTTTTAATTCTAAGGCCTTTTTATATGGTGGAGCAGTTGGTGACTGAACAGGATCTAAGGAAAGGGATTTGAAATTATCATCCAACGCATATGTTGCATCAGAATCTACAGCATTTAGATCACCACATGCAACAAATGGAGCCACTTTTCTTTCTTCATCTTCAATATTAAGCTCTTGATTTAAACTAGCTCTACCTATTTGCATTTCTTGGAAAAACTCTTCTGTTGATAATTCAGGATTTAATTTTGGATCCCAGCCTTCTCTTGGTTTATAACCTAAGCAAACAATAAAAGCTTCAAGGGAAGAGGCTCTTGAAGATCTAGGTTTAGCACATATAACCTTATCAAAAAGTAAACCTAGTTGAGAATATAACAAATCAATATCTCTACCTCTAAAGATCTTAGCAACAAATGAACCACCTTCTTTTAAAACGCAAGTAGCCAATTGTAACGCACATAATACCAATTGCGCTTGAATGTATTCATCCAAATCATGTAGCCCAGTGACATCTGGAGCACCATCAGAGCATACAAAGTCTGCCTTTTCACCTCCAAATATATCCATGATTTGTTCTAACGTTTTTGGATGAGTAATATCTGCTTGCAAAGTAATGACATTATCAATAGGAGACATTGGCTGAAGATCAACAGCAACAATCTTAGCATCTTGGTTTTGATCACCTTTAAATATTTCTCTTGAAAGCACTTGAGACCAAGAACCTGGAGCTGCACAAAGATCAACCACTCTTTTAACATCTTTAAAAAGTTCAAACTGTTCGTCCAGCTGTAAAAGCTTAAAAGCACTCCGTGCTCTCCATCCTTCTTCCTTGGCTTTTCTGTAATACAAATCTCTCTTATCCTTACTGTTTTTCCCCATAGCTTGTCTTCCTCTTCTTAATACTATATAGATATCTTTAAAAAAATGAAATTTTTTTTCTTCTTCTTTGGTGAAATTTTTCACTTTTCAACAAACCTTCATTTAGCTACTGAAATTGGTGAAATTGACGATGTTCAGACAATTAACGAGATCACTGTCTACCACCGCCAGAAACATGGCTAAAGGAGACCTCAACAGGGCTCTTGATGAGCTTGTTATGCTTAAGGTTGCTGGTGCAGAGTCTGCAGACCCAGAAGCAAAAGCCACTGCTTCTCTTATAAACACATTCAACACCAAATATGACCCAAAAACACTTACAGAGGAAGCCACTGTTCCTGGTGTTGGAACGCCTATACCTATCAGTGCAGAAATGAACTACTATGCTCCTTTGAAACATGACGTTAAATACGGTGACCTTAAAGCAGAAATTGTGTTTAAATGTTTTGATCCTGTTAATATGGAATTCTTCTGTGACTTTGCTTTAAGAGCTGCTTATTATCTAGGATTACCAGCTACTGGTCCAAAACCAATTCCTACTAAGAGGGAAAGATGGACTGTTATCAGAGCACCATTCGTCATGGCTAAAACGAAAGAAAATTTTGAAAGAAAGACCCATGGTAGAATAATCAAGATTTGGGATGCCAACAGTGAAGTTATCGATTTATGGTTAGCATACCTGAAAAAAAATTCAGTTTGGGGTGTTGGTGTCAAAGTTAATATGTTTACAAATGAACCTCTAGGTTTATCTTCTAAAATGGAAGCTATCACAGATGGTGAACAAGTTTTAAGTGATTTGACCTCTACGCTTAACTCCCTTAAAAAGGACACATCTAATCCAGTTTCTCAAAAGGTTTTGGAATTACTTTCTGATCCTGTTTTCTCTAAACATTTGTCTCAAAGAGAAGTTGATCAAGTTAAGGAAAGTACAAGTTCTAAGAACTAGTCTATTATAATTTTCTTCCTATATATGAAACTTTCATGTAAATAATAACCATATTAAGTATTACCATTTACTACTGTCTTTTTATTACTATCCGTACATATCCCAACCATCCTCTTCCTCTTCTTCTCTAATAACGGGAATATTCCTTTTTGGTCTTACTGTGACATCTGCTCTGCAAAGAGGACAAGTAGTGTTAAATTTTAACCAAGGACCAATACAATCAAGATCAAATCTATGTTTGGAATTACACGGTAACTGCACCACCAATGGGTAAGGATCTGATTGATACTCATTAGTACAAATTGGACAAGTAGCATCGCATTTCAATTTCTTAACATCAACTCTTTCAAGATTATCTAAAAATGCCTGATCAACTCCCTTTTCTGTTGGTGATTTGATCCCTGCCAATGTATCTATATTCTGAATCATTTCTCTCAATATATCTTCAATATTACCACCTTGTGAACCACCGCCACCAAAAATCTCTCCTAACATCATTTCTGAAAAGTGGCGTTGGTTATCTGTACTGGAAGAAGTGTTCATAAACTCGTTTAAAGCTTGTTGTAATGTAGGTATTCTTCTAGATCCACTGGCAGTGGTTTCAATGCTTTCACTCCTTTCAATTGCATGTTCATCTTCGTATGTAGACATCGTATAATAAAGAATAGGGTACGATATAGAAGATAGTGAAAAAATTCAGTAAGTAAAAAACAAGTACATTCAAATAATTATTATTTCTTGTGGCAGAATGGGTAAACCAAGCGAGTTATTGTTCACTATTTGTGCCTGTATAGTGCTGGGTATAGTTCTTATGATGTTGCTACGTTTAATCTCTATTTTCCCAGCTACTAAAAGACTTTCTGTACCATTTAAAGATGATCTTAAAGTTCCGAAGAACACAAAGATGATGATCTTATTAGGTTCTGGAGGTCATACAGGTGAATTACTACGTATATTAAATCAATGGGGAGATGCATTAGATAACTACAAACTGCATTATGTAATTAGCTCTGGTGATAATACATCTTTACTAAAATTAAAAGAATTCAATAAGCTGAACAATTATCATATTAGTATTGTCCATAGAGCCAGATCAATCGGAGAAGGTAAAATGAATGCAATTTATAATACCACTAAATCTTTTGTGTCAAGTATTAGTATTATTATAAAAAACATGAGTTCACTACCAGAAGTTTTTTTAACGAATGGACCAGGAACGGCCATTCCAATTGCTTATACACTATTCCTTTTAAAATTCGTTGGTTTGTGTAATACTAAGATCATATATGTGGAATCTTTAGCTAGGGTTAATCAATTGAGTTTAACAGGAATTTTAATTTTACCGATTAGTAACAGAATTATTGTTCAATGGCCACAATTAGCGCAAAAGTACCCCAGGTGTGAATATCATGGAATATTAGTTTAAATATAAAGCATCAATTCTTTGCTAATTTTATCATTTGTTTTTCAATAATATAAGCTATGTTATATAATTGAACATTTGTAAAAGAAGATGCCAAAACTGGTTTTGGCTTATGAGCCCAGCATACTCTAACTGGAGTTGATTTTATTTTTATTAAACATGGCATTTTGTATTCTTCGTTTGATTGAGATTTATTAATTAACAATGCAACCTTTTCAGTAACAGACCTTGTTGAAAAGTTAATGTAACCAAATTTACCCTCTGAAGAGGTGGAAATAGAACTAATTAGTTTAGATGATTTGGGTTCTCCTAATAAATTCAAGAAATATTCCTTGATTGAGTATATAGGAGTGTTTTCATTTACACCAAATAAAAATAACATGGAAATCTCTTCATTTGTTGGTGGAGTCTTTAATGTACCATTTAACGGAAAATTTTTCATAAGTTTGACTAAAACATCCTTTGGTAATGGTTTTGGTTTATTAGTTACTTTAGGTTTTTTCTCTTTCTTAGCTTCTTCTTCAGGTTCTTGATTATCCTCATTAACATACTTACTTAATTTTTCAATCATATCCAGTCTATCCTTTTCACTTATTTCCTTAACTTCTTCATTCATAAACTGTTGCTCTAAAGCATTAGCATTATATAACCTACTGACTACATTTTTTGCACCTCTAATAACGTTAATATCATCTTGTGTTTTCATTTGATCCAAATTAGCAGCTTTGATAAGATGATCTTTCACTTTTTCATCAACTCCCATCAACAAATCCCTCATACAGCATTGACAACAGTTCCTAGATCTAGCACATGTTAAACAAATCACTGTTCTTTTGAAATCGGCCTTCGAAGATGTGAATTTTTGTGAGTTCCATTTAAAAAGTGTAAAAGGTCTCGTACAAACTTTACATTGAGCGCCACTAATAACTCGACGTAGTGAAATGTGTTGATTTGGACCTAGACAGTCTTCACAAATGGCTGGAGTTGTAGTTTCATCGTATTTAGACATTCCTTAATTTGTTAAAAGCTTTTAGTATGCTTATATGTATTTATCACACAAAAAAAAAAGGTATGAAAAAGAAGAGAGATCTTAAAATGTATATTAAAATCGCATAAAATGCAGTCTACAGTTTATTTACATTTACAAGTACAATAATTTACCAACTAATAACTAATATAATGCAATCAATCAGGAAAAAAGTGTCAAAGTAAAATTGTGTCTTCATATTTAAGTGATTCAGGTGAAGAAATTCAAATGTGTTTTTTGTTTCATCATAAAATGAAATGCATTAAATATAGTTATTAAAAAAGTAAGGTTAACGAAACTGTTCAAAAGCGTTTGTTTGCCTACTGGCAATCCAATCCTTTTATTTGTTTTCCTAATAAAAGAAAAAGTGACAAACAACTGGAAAAATTTTTTTCCTTTTGAAATTTTTTTTATAATAAATGTTTACTGCGCCACGTATTACATAAGCAATGCGCCACATGTTTTTACATTTTTTAAATAACCTTATAAGTTCCCTTTTTTTTACTGATTACAATGATACCAAATACAATATATAGTTTATGTGGTTAAATTCGTTGAACTTTGCAAAACAGAAAGACATTAGGTTAATATTCTGACTCACATTTTTTCTGTCAAAAAAAAAGATACTTCGCTGGCTTAAAAATTAATTAAAGACGAAAGTTGACTTCTTAATTGATAGAACAAGAATCAAGGTATATAGTGTTGTTTGATTAAGCTAGGGTTTAAAAATGAGTGTAAATGATAAATCAAAGACCATCAAACCGCCAGGTGCTTTGACAACACGTGTTTCTGTTGCTTGTGATCGATGTAGAAAGAAGAAAATAAGATGCTTTTATGATAACAACGATACAGATCCAAATAGACATTGTGCTAATTGCAAATCTGTTGGACTTGAATGCATTTTCACAGATAAGTTAGCAAGGAAGGCCTTTCCTAGAGGGTATACTGAATCATTAGAAGAGCGTGTTCGTGAATTAGAATATGAAAATAAAAAACTGCAGAAACTGTTGACTTTGAAAGCCACTGATGATAGTGAAGAAAAGACACAAGGATCTAATAGTTCTAATATTAACGTTAATGAACCTAAACTTATGCAAGGTATTGGTATTAAACATGAAAGTGACGAAAGTTCACCAAATTCACTATCCCTTTCAAGACCTAATTCAACATCACCAAATGGTGGGATTATATTAAATACAGAAAATTTATCGGCCTTAAACACACAATTCACATCTTCTGATTTACATACACATGATGAAAATTGTAGTTGTGGAATTGACCATTCTTTGATCAACCGCCCTGTATCTATTGCTGGCTCGGTCGACATTGATAATGGTGAGTTGAGTGATGATGAATCAAACTCTATTAGATCTCTTGATTCATATCAAAATAAGAGAGATGGTGTCAGATCTCAGCGTCATAGACATTCTTCGCATCAACAACGTCAACTAACTTCTTCGAAATATTCATTTGAACAGATTAATGCACCAGGTGCTGCAGCTGCAATTTCGCTTCAAAATAAATTAAGAACTAAAAATTTCATGAATTTGGCTAATTTAATTGCAACTTCTATTCCTAGATCCACAGATGAAACTCTATTTATTCCAACATTATTAGCTAAATTGGTTAAAATTCATGGATTTGACTCGAGAGCTCCATATTTAGCTGCGAGATCTATTGCATTGTTAAAGGAAGCCTATAATGAACAAGAAAGGTATAAATTATTTCCAATTACCTTTAAAGGTATTAATTTTAACGAATTGAAAAAAAATGAATCTATTCAGTTTTTCCAAAGTTTAAACCTACCAAATCATTTAAATTTAGATATTTGCATCACAATATTTTTTGAAACATGGAATACTATAATTCCAGTCTTGAATAAGGAGATATTCATGGATAATTATCAAAAGTTTAACAAAAGTCGTGAATCTAATTTTGAAGACGGAGAAATGGTAGGATTTGAGAAATTTGGTGAGGTTTTAGTTATTATAACTTGTTTAGTTATGATTTCAAATGAAAGAAACAATATTAAAGCCAATCCAAATAATTCAAGCAATTCTTCTTTTCATAACAACAGTGATGTCTTGCAATTTTATGATCATTTGATTAAACAATTAATTCAGTCAAATATTTCATCCCTCTGTTGTATCTCTTCTTTACAAATTAAAACTATTGAATTGCTGTATTGTTTAACTACAGGGGATTTAAATACGAGTTATGAAGTCAGAGGTAAAATGATTACCATGTGTCAACAAATGAGGTTACATAGATGCCCAGCAGCTGTTTTGGGCTCCAGTGGTTCGAAAGTTTCTAAATTACAACAAGGTGAAAGAAGAATTTTATTTTGGTGCATCTATACATTAGAATCATTTAGTGCTTTTATATTAGGTGTTCCAAGAATGTTAAAGGATTATGAAATTGAGTGCGCTTTGCCATCATCAACATCAAGTAATGAAAACCATGAATCAGAAATTAATTTGATTACATTCAATAATAATATTCAGCTATCACTTGTTGGCAAAGTTTGTGATTCTGCATTGAGTGTTATGAGATTTGCAAAAGTATTAGGTACAATTGTTGATACTATTTTCAAAAGAAACAATGGCCTAAAAGAAACTAATGTAACTGAATCAACTTGTCTGTTATTGGAAGAAATGCTCAATAATTGGTTGCATCAATTGCCTTCCTCCATTTCTTTTGAGTTAATTGAAAGAGGTTCTTCCATCAATATGGAAAGATATACCAATGCTCAGTTAACCTTGATGTTTTTATATTATCAAGCAAAGGCTCTGATTTATATGACCATTCTAAGCACTGAAGCATCATCAAAAACCTCACCAGCATTTATTAGTATTCAGCAAGCCGCAACTAATTTATTAACAATTACAAAGATTTTGAATACAGCGCAACATAATTTTTATTTTCTTCCTTTACCAATGAACATCGCCAGACAAAAAGCAAGGTTTACGTTATTGGCAGCTAGGAATGCGCTCGAATATACAAGGGGTGGGTCTTTATTTCAAGAAGCTAAAAATCTACTAAATGCTGTTATAGCAGAATTAAAAATTGAGACTAAAATTGGTTTATTAGGATGCTTATCTGATAATTCATTTACTTATTTAGAACTAGCAATTGATGCCATTTTGGCTCAGCCAAAATCTTCCAATGCATCTTCAGCATCATCTTCTACATCACCCTCCGTTAATAGCAATATAGTATCAAATGATACCAATAATGTTGTTGAATCATTTAAAAAGGAAGTTAAAAGAAGAACTGTAGGATCGCCGCTACGAAATGTTACAACAGATAATTTAGATATTCCAAAGAACCAACCTGCTATTAATGATATATTTTGTTCTTCGAGTAATACATCACTGACAGCAAATAATACTAACATAATGAGTACTGCGGTGTCAATACCAAATATAATCTCTACCCCTTTTAAAGCCCAGATTCCAGAAAAAAATCCTACTTCAAAAAATATAGATTATTGTATCAATAATGGACTAAGTCAAAGTGATTTATTTGCATTCATGAAAACCGATACAAAGATTGCGGAAGAAGATAAATTAAATTCATTGTTAAATGGAAATGATTCAAAACAACATTCGCCTAATCATTTAACGCAAATGAATTCGTTAACAGATTTATTAATGATGAACGATTTTTGCGTTGATGCATCATTAGGTCTATCTTTAATCGATTTTGAAGGTGATTCATCAATTCCAAAAAAACAAAAATTAGAGTCAAGAACTTCAAGTAGCATAAGCAGTGATATTAATACTCCTGTTATGCAACATTATAATAGTAATTTACATGGTCATGAATATAATCACAGAACAAATTATTCGAAATATAACACTACTAAAAATTTTAATTTTATGACTCCTGGAGCATCTGAAGATGTCAATACTTTTAAAACTGAACTAGAGGAACTGAATAATGAAATTATTAATGGAAATGAGTCTAAAAATACTATTACAAATATACCAAATGAAGTACCAACAAATAGTTTTTTCGATTGGTCTAAATAGTTTTTTCGATTATTCTAAATCGAATCGAAAAAAAAATATGAAAAAAAAATAAAAATAAAAAGAAATTCTAGAACTTATTCGGGACTAACTGATCCGGTAACAAAACGGGATGAAACAAGAGGCAATTATGTGTTCCTTGTATGACTTTATGATTAAACATATTCTTTTAGCATTTTTGATATAACTTATACTATAAAATACCAGTTGCTTTCACAATTTTATTCGACTAACATGAAAAACTTCAACTGAGATGCAGTGCATTATTGTAAAAGTAGGAGTAACAAAAAATATATATGGATTAATGCATGCACAATGCATGATTTTAAGAAAAGTCTGTAAAATTAAATCCCGCATCAATTTCTTTGATATGAACCTCACACTCAACCACTAAAATAGTAAAACCGGACCTCCGTAAGAAGCTTGTACCTAAGATATATTATTAATAAAAAATTTAATTTGAACGGCTTCGAATATTGAAAAGTATAAAAGGTCATTTAGATCCTTTTTCTTTTCCTCCAATTATTGTATAATTAATTATCAGCAACAATATTACAACAATAATGACGTTCATTGACATTGGCTCTCACGGTATTCCACTTTTAGGTTTTGGTTCTGGTACTTACTATGTTAAGGAAGAAGGAACTCCTAAAGTTAATCAAGATTTAGTTGATATGCAAGTTATTGCTTTAAAAGAAGGATTTGTTCATCTTGATTCTGCAGAATGCTATGGTAATGATTTAGAGTTAAAAGAATCTCTAAAGACTGTTCTAAAAGATGGTACTTATAAAAGAGAAGATATATTCATTACTGACAAGTACTTTGCTGGTGGCGATGGTAGTTACACAACTCATTCAGAATGTGCCAACCCATATGTTAGATTACAAAAATTCCTCAAAGATGTTGATACACCATATGTTGATTTGTTTTTACTTCACGCTCCTTTCATCAAGAAAGAGACACATGGTTTTGATTTAAAGGGCGCATGGAAGTTCATGCAACAATGTCAAGATGAGGGTCTTGCTAAGATGATTGGTGTTTCTAATTTTGAAGTTAAAGATCTTGAAGAAATTTGGAATACTACTAAGGTCAACCCACAAGTAAACCAAATTGAATACAACCCATTTTTACAAGAGCAAACACCAGGTATTGTTCAATGGTGTAAAGATCATGATGTTATTCTTGAAGCATATTCTCCATTGGGTCCATTGTATAAGGCAGACTTAACTCAAGGTGTTGGTTTAGAATTCAACAACTTGTTGAGTGAATTAGTTAAAAAGTACAACAAGTCTGAAAACCAAATCTTATTAAGATGGGTTATTCAAGAAGGTATTATCCCAATATCTACTACTTCTAAGAAAGAAAGATTAAGTGAGCTCAAAGGTGTTTTTGGTTGGAGTTTAGAAACATCTGATGTTGAAAAGATTGCCTCTATTGGTAAGCAATATAAGCCAGCTTTAAGACAATGGTGGAACCCAGAATTCGGTAAGTACAACCATCTATAAATCCAAGTAGAATTCCATTCACAAGGGAGTATATAGAGATATACCTTTATTTAGTTTCAGTATAGAAATTTCTATCTTTATATTTTTTATTCTTGTGAGCAAAAAAAATATAAATATAAATACGAGTTGCCTTTGCATTACATATGCATAAAAGACTTCGTATAGGCACCTTGACTTTTTGTACGCCTGGAAATCTGTAGGTAAGAGAAACTCATATAAAAACAAATGCTAATCTAGTAAAAAATAAGCTTTTCATCTTGGTAAGATTCTAACTAATTTGCTAATATTTGGATCTAGATTTTCAACAAAAAAACTTTGCTTCATACTTTAGCTATTCAGTTTTAATCAAATAAGTTGATTTAACAAGACCCAAAACCTCTTGTAGAATATTGAAGTCGGATTTATTATACTCCTCATTTTGCACGGAACCAAATAACTTACCACTAATATTTAAAATAATATTCTTTGAAGATAGAGTACTCAGTAAAAGACCAATTTGTGATGCAACAACTTGAGTTTTCAAACTTGAATTACCAATTAATAATTTAGGAATGACTGTATTGTTTAATTCCTCATGACCTATTTCGCCATCTTCTTCTTCAAAATGATATTTCCTCATTGGAGTTTTCAAATCAGAAAATGATGGTGTTTGAATATCATAGGTGACATCAATTTCACCGTCCTTGGAAAGTGAAAGAACAATCTTATCTGAAAACTCCAAAACAGAACATTGTAAATAGCTCACAGTCTTATTAATTTCAACTTCAAGAAATGATTGCTTGAAGTTTGTGCTGAAATCAAAGGACATATTTTTAATATTTGTATAATCTTATAACTTGAAAAAATGAAAATGGTTGTTGACTGACGCGATGAAAGATTTTAAAAAAATGTAAACATAAAAAAATATCAGTTTCTTTTTTCTTCGTTTAACGTGTTTTCAAACATGGTTTTGACTAATTTTCAGAGCGATGTTAGTAGTATGAGATATCCATTGGTGAGGAAGGTAGATTTGGAATCTCAGAGCACAAAAAAATTTTCAGGGCTTCATAAAGTGAAAAATCCAGCTATTGATGTTATATCTAGTATTTGTTCCTTCTTATTTATAGCATTTATATTCATATTTGCAGTGTTCCATTACCTGTATCATCAATACATTATTAAAGATGCATATTATGTTAAATCAAGGAAACAAGCATATAATACTTCTAATCCAAAGGCCACTGATGATCTAAGATATTACGTTAATTTAATAGGTTTAGATTTGAAAAGATACAGAATAATAACCGATGATGGGTTCGTTATCACATTACATAGACTATTTAATCCAAGCTTAAGTGATGAAGAATTGAAATTACGAAAACCTATTTTATTAGTTCATGGATTAATGCAATCATCTTCTTCATTTGTTACGTCTGGTTATAAAAGTTTAGCATATCATTTGATATCTAATGGGTTTGATGTTTGGTTAGGAAATAATAGATGTGGATTTGAGCCTGAACATGTCGTTTACACTCCAGATGATGAACGAATGTGGGACTGGGATCTTAATGAAATGGCTAGGTATGATATACCCACCATGATTAAATATTTAAAATCTCAAAAAAATGGATATTCTGGTAAAGTATCCATAATGTGCCATTCGCAAGGTACAACACAAAGTGTCTGGTTGTTTTCAAAACAATTTAAGTCTGACTTTCATATTGATGAAACGATTGTTGATAAATGTATTTTATTAGCACCAGCAATTTATGGTGGTGAATTACTAAATTCTAAAGTGTTTATTAAATTTATGAGATTATTACCACAATCACTATTCAAAGGCTTTTTTGGTAATAAATCTTTCATGCCAATCTTGATGACTTTAAGAAAAATGACGTATAAAATGAAATCTTTTGGGTTTACATCTTACATAGTCTTTAGCTATTTATTTGATTGGAATGATTATCTTTGGGATAAGAGTATTAGAAGAATTCATTTTACATTTTCACCTGTTTATGTTTCCGTTAAGTTGATGTCATGGTGGCTAAGAAGTGAAAAGGGCCAAGGGTTTGAAATGGGGAAACCAATTATATCGGATCCTGGTTCTTGGTTTGATGAAAAAACACCTGAGCTATTTCTGGTAATTGGTGATAAAGATGATTTAGTTGATGGAGGTAAGTTTGTTGATAGGTTACAAAGACTGGAACCCGAAATGGAAGGACGCTGGGATGCTATTAATATACCAGAATACAGTCATTTAGACGTTCTTTGGGCGGATGATTTAATAGATAGAATTGGTGATAAACTAATATCATTTTTGAAAAATTAATTAAGCTTTATATAATTATTAATAATGAAATTCATAATTTCAAATCACCTTCTTGAATAACAGCAGTATCTAAAATATCTAATTTACCCTTCAAATTCTTGATTTCCTTTGCCATTTCTTTATAATTTTCAGGTTCTAAAAGAAACAATAATTCTATTGAAGAATCCTTTTCTTCATTTGAAATTAAATCTGTAACATAATTCAAAGTAAATTTTTCTTTAATGTCAGTATAAACAGATCTATCAAATGTAACTTTAACCTTCATTTTAGCTCTTGCAATTGGAATTAGTTGCTTTTCAACCAATACCTTAATAGCATCAAGCGCTTTTGATTTAGCATTTTTAGTAGTTGAAAAATTAAATTTTAATTCTTTTAAAGCCTTTTCAATCATTGTTGGAGGGTATCTCTTTTTACTTTTTGGGTTAATACATTTGGCAGATATAATAGTCAATATTTCATTATGCAATTTTTCATTTTCTTGTTGTCTTTCTTTTTCATGCAATTGGATTTCACCCTTTTTCAAGATTTCCATAATAATGATATCTTGCTCAGTAGTACCAAAAGCTTTTTCTAATTCATCATTAGGTGCTGTCTGGCCTTTTGAGACATTTAGAAAGATCTGGTGAATTTGAAGAACTTCATCGATATCTTTTTCAATACCTTTTCTAAAATCTTGAACTTTATTCTGATAGCATGCAAGTTCAAATCTCTTTTTACCCTTCTTCATTCGCACCATGGAAACATTAGTTAGTTTAATTTGAGTATTTGGTTGGTTAATTTTACCCATTCTTATTTTTACAAGCTAACTTATCTTCTCTTTACTAGTAAAAAAAAGTTTTTTTTTTCTTTTAGGAATAGGGGATTGAGATCTCTTGCAATTTTTCACATATAATAAAAACTGGATATTTTTTTAACCATATTTCAAGTATTGGTCTAATTTAAGCCTAAATTCCACGCTAAAAATTATATTAAAATGCCATTTTGATCCTTAATGTATTAATAAACAGTACTGCCCTTTTTTAGCTTCTTAAATACCCTATTTTGACATAAAATAAAGGGGTCAATTTTAAACACTTCGCACTAAAACATTTCATTTTGTGTGTAAACATGAAAAACACCCATTTCAGTTTGTATGGAGTTTAGCATTTGAGTTTTGTAAACACTTTCCTAGCCATTTAAATAATTTTATTAGCCTAATATAACAATTAATTGATAGTACAGCAATCATTTGTATGTTATATATTATTATTATAATTCCTTCATAGTTGTATTTAACATATTTCATTCTTCTTGACTTTTTAAGTTATCCAATCTGTGTATTTAGTATTATCTATTGACAAAAGATTTATAAAGTATTTACATTATCTTTTTAAAAACAACTATTATGATTAATATGAAAAGATATATACCCTATCTTTATCTTAAAATTCTGAAAAAACTCAAAGATAAAGTCCTAAACTGTTTACTTTTCCCAATCAATCATGAGCTTCTTTTCTTAGTTTGTCCCAAGATCCTCACCCAAATTCTTGTAAAGCACCGACAGTTTTTAACAAACAGTTACTATGTACTATATTATATAGAAAGACTGTTGTTAAAGTCATTTTTATGTAGGAATGAAAAACGGGTCTTTTGTTTATTTTAAATATCAACACATTGTTTCTTTTAGTTATTTTGTTGCAAAATTTTCATCACATGGAGGTTGGTATTAGCTGCAAAAAAGATAATATTGCCACATAGTTTTGCTTATAACTCAACTTTGCTTTTATTAGCCTTTGATTATTCAAAGAATATAATCATTATTACACTATCTACGCCTAATAACCTGCAAGAAAGGTGAGAAATAGGACAAAAACTTGTTTGTGTTGAGTGTAAAGTTGATTGCTGTAAAATATAACTATGGAGTTGGTTTTGATTTAAATAAAGTGACATTACTCTCTATAAGATAGAAAACTAAAAAAAGCATACTTTTACAAATAATAAAATTGTTTCCTCATGACAATGGATAAAACTTGCCTAGCAAATCTATGAGGACAGTAGAAACATAAAATATAATAGATTTAAAGCGAGGCATGGAACATGTTATTCACCTGTACTATATGTCTCTAATGTTAAATACTTTGATGTGAATGCTCAAATTGATACAATTTCAATAACCAGCTATTATTTATTGACTGGAGAGCCAAAACTTTTACTGTCTGACATAGCTGATAAAAAATGATATTATGACTTATAATTCCATTTACTTGCATTAATTGATCATTTTATATTTAATTTTCATGAAAAAAACCTGGTTGACGTCTGCATACAAGCCTAAATATAAAAGGGCTATACATTTGCAATTGATAAGCAGACATTAAAAATAATCATGTTGATCAAATTAACAAATATGATTAGCAAAAGAAATATTTTGGGAATATATATATCAAGTAAATAGTTTAGATTATGTGTGGATTTTTTTAAATCTTTTTAATATTAGTCATAAATACAAAATTAGAAATCAGTTTAACAAAAGGTGAAAAATTTAAAAAATACATTTTTTTACTATAAAATGGCAGTTTGGCCGAGTGGTCTAAGGCGTCAGGTTAAGGTCCTGATCTCTTCGGAGGCGAGGGTTCGAACCCCTCAGCTGTCATTATTTTTTTTACGTTTTTTTTAGTTTATTTAAGATAATAAGAAATTCTTTCAAACACTTTTCTTTCATATTTCTTTCATTTGATGATGTTAGTACCCATTATTGTAGCTATACTACTTTTGATACTCATTTTAATAGCTCTTTTTGGTGATTTGCCAAATTATCGTGGTACTTTTATTCACACAGTCCATAATAACTTGAATAAATCATTCCAGAGGTTAGCTTTGATTTTTCATTCAATCGATGGTAATATATTTAATGGCATTTTATCTTCACCAAGAGTGATATTTTATTTTTTATTGATAGGTAAATGGTCTGTTCCATTGTTTTATATTGTTGTCATGGGTCAATGTATTAGGTTATTTTTTTTAAATACTTATAATCAAATATTACTATATGATCAGTCTACGAATTGGTCATTACGATTATATTTTATTATAATTCCTATTTTGATAACTAATATCTATTGTTTTTTGAATGCTGTATTTAGAGATGCTGGTCATATCACTACTTCCAATTCAAATTATTCAAATGAATTTCCCTTTGATAATATAATATTTTTTCCGAATTTAGAATGTTCAACTTGTGTGACTATTAAACCTGCCAGAAGTAAACATTGTGCAACTTGTAATAAATGCATTTTAATGTATGATCATCATTGCATTTGGCTAAATAATGACGTGGGTTATTATAATTATCGGTATTTCTTCATGTTTTTAGTTAATACTATAATTATTTTAACTTATGGAAGTTACCTTTGTTATTATTCATTGCATTGTTTTCTTAATTATACTGCTAATTTACCAGTCGAATTCACTGAAAATTGGATTATTATTAATTATTGGAATGTAATCTGTTATTCAACCTGGGTAAATGAAGTTTCAGGTATACTTCTATTAATGGCTTGCTTGATTTGTCCTGTCATCTTTGCTTTCTTATTAGAACACATTAAATCAATTTATTTAGGTGTTACCACCAATGAAATATTAAAATGGGATTACATTTCAGAGTTGATAAAAAATAAATGGTTATTTCTTCATACGGATACTGATATTAATGGTAATATCATTAAAACTTTTCTAGTTTTAAATAAAAAGAATTGGGACGGTAGTCCTGTTTTTGTGAAGCTAGAAAATGATAAACTTTTCCATGTTCAATCTATTAGCAAACTAACTAGAATTAATGATTGGGATGATTTAACAAATATTTACGATAACGGTTTTTGGGCAAATTTTAAGCAAAAATTGTTCCCAGTATCTATATAATGATATATATAAATAAATTTAGACAACTAATATTAATATAAATACAAAATAATAGAATTAAAAGCTATAAAAAAATAATAAAATTGATCTTTATGGCAAAGAAAATGTGAGTGACAAGGATTTACTTAGCATTTTCTTAGTTATAAGTTTCTTGTTTTGCTAATTTATTAGCTTTTTAAGTATTTTTTGTTTTATTGAGTGAAAGTAAAAAAAGCTCTTAAAACGTAACTTGTTTATTGTTAATACATTTTTTGGTTTCCTTTATTTCATTGATTAAATATTTTCTCTTTTTCAGCATTCTGAATAGTATCAATTTATATAATCTTCTGAAACTTTACCCATTAGAGTTTCTGCCCTTGTTAGATCAGGTAAATCCAAACTCGTTTTAACTCTTTCAAAATTACCAGAAGTTCTCCCTTCAACATCATTTTTACCTTCTTCCAGAACCATACGCCTCGTTTGATCTAAACTTTTACGTCCTCTTAAATTGTTTCCCTCTTCATCACTGTCATTGTCAAAAAAAGCTGGTTTCTTCACCGTATAGCCTGCACTTGAAAATGTTCCATCTGGGTTTTGGTGTTTTGGTGTAAATTCCATTTCAATCTCTTCTGTATTTAGAGTATCCAACGATGGGTTCATAGGAATCGTTGGGGAAAATGTCCTATCATTTCTTTGAAATAACCTCTTGAACATTGTACCTCTAGCAGTTGCATCGTTATTAATTGCATCTCTATACGTTAATCCAGGCGCTGGGAAATCCTCAGGTGATATATGTGTTTCAATAGTATGCTCTTGCGCATATTTAGAAATGATAGGCCTATTTGGATCAGTTGGATCATAATTTTTTGGATAATGTTTAAAATCACCATTTTTAACACATTCACGAATAATTTGAACATCTTTTGGATAAAGAACTGATGATGCAAAGTCGTATGCAAAACGGGGTAAAATACACATCAAAACACCAACAAAAAAACATGCCCAAAATGATGGAGCTCCATATAATCTTGCTGCTACCTTGTAGAATTGTGATGACCCTACGGCCGATGACCAAATACCAGTCCAACCAAAAACAATAAAATTTGAAATCAAGTTAATCAAACAAGTAAGCCAATCCCATCTGCATTGACGCATCAAAACATAAATGTTACATGAGAGAATCGAAATAGTTGCGACTAGAGCACCCATATAAAATCTATGATCCAATTGTAATCCAACATTAGAAACATAACCAGTTTGATAGTACAAAAACCATGGGTAAAAAAAAGAGATAATGGATTGATAAAAACCATCAATCATATACCAATAAAATTTCATAAAAGTCCATTCTGATCTTAAAATACCGGTTCTGTATAATTGTGGAACCAAAAGTGAAATATAGTCATCAACATCTTGATCAAAAATACCTAAAAAGATAACTGGTAAAGAAGTAAAAGCCAAATTATAGAACATCAAATATGTATATTCAAATAAGTAAGTTCCATCAAAGTCGTCATATATACCGTACCAAAATAATGCCAAAGTGAAAATAACATTTTTGTAAAAAAATGAAGGAATCATTTCTGCTAATCTCTTATATGACCATCTTCCATGAACCAAAACCAAACGTCCTAAATATCTAAATTGACCAATAGCATAATCTGATGACATAACTGCTTGAGTACCTTCTTCACCAGCAATACCAACACCAACATCGGCAGCTTGAATCATAGCAACATCATTAGAGCCATCTCCAATTGCTAAGGTCATAACATCAAGAGTGTCCTTAACTAATTTAACAACAGATGCTTTTTGAGCTGGCGAAACACGACAACATAGTACTGCTTTACATTGCTTACAAAGAAGCAAAAACTTAATCTTTAATGAGTCTCCAAGAGCAATTTTTAGTGCATCACCATCAATAACAACACCAAAATTACCACTAGGTGGTTCGTGAATATTTTTAGCAGTTTCTAATTCTTCCATGGTACCGTACATGTTAAAGTTATCCTCCAAATACTTTTCAATAAGATATTGAACAACTGCTTTTTTATCATTGATAATATTTTCAGGAATATTCTGGTTCAAATCATCACCAGTTGTTTTAATAACGAGCAATTGCATAGTATTTTCTAATAAATTACATGAGAATCCAATATTGATGGCAGTTTCAACTTTATCACCAGTCAAAACCCATAACTTGATACCAGCTCTACCAAGAAGTTGAATACATTCTGGAACACCATCTTGTAATCTATCTTCTATAGCAGTACCACCAATTAAAGTTAAATTACGTTCAATTGACGAAGCTGCTTCTTCCATTTTATCTTCTCTATCTTGTAATGAAGATGCTGCTGCTTTATGGCGTTGTTGCCACTCTAAATATTCTGACCATGAAATTTGTTTCTGTGCAATACAAAGAGTTCTTAGACCCTCAGTTGCAAATTGTTCTAAATGCACTGCTGTCTTTTCCAAAACTGATTTGTTATTATTATCACTTAATCTTGAGTAAATAACAGAATCAGCACCTTTACAAATAATCAAAGCAGATGGATCTCCACCAGGGGAAGTTGGTGGCAATTTAATAATCGCACTCATTCTTTTACGAGTAGAATTAAACTCCAAAATGTTCAAAATTTGATATTCTTTTTCTTCACCTTGAACGTTCAAGATTAAACCTTTCTTAGTTCTATTGACAAAAGAAAAACCAACGTCACGGGCAGTACCAACTAAAGCGGCTTCATCAGGGGATTGCGCTCTTAATTCAAATTTGTTTGGATCTTCTTCAGATCTTTCGGTAAGAACACTATGACAAAGGGCCAAAGCAAGCATAAAATTTTCATTTGCTTGCTTTTGAGTTTCACCACTAGCACCATCTAAATCATCCGAAAATTTCTTAGAAATAAATGTCAAATCTTTTTCAACGTTTTCATCTTGGTAGCCATTATTAACTTTTTTCAAAGTTTCTATCATGGATATCTTATCAAGAGCAATTGCCTTTCTTTCAGCAGCAGCTTCTTCTTCAACATTAACACCTTGTCTTCGTCTGATTTCCGCATATGCTTCTGTATAAGCACGTCCATATTGAATACCATTAATAGTTGCTTTTTTAAATTCCATGACATTTTGAGTTAAGGTTCCTGTTTTATCAGAAAATATATATTCAATTTGACCAAGATCATCTGAGATATTCCATGACTTTGGAACACATGGGTAATCTAATTTTTCGTAATACATTAAAACATCAGAATAAATGAAAAATGCTTGTGCAGTTTTAATAATCTCAATGGAAATGTAAAGGGAAATAGGAACCAAAGACTGATAAAGAATAACAGCCACAAAAAAGGAGACAATACCATTGACAGCAGGCGAGCCTGCAATAGTACCATACTCAAAATAAGTTCTGGATGCTGAACCAGAAGCATAGTAAACACCGTTAATAATACCAGAAATAAAACAAAGAATAAATAAAAGCAGAAAATTTAAAACAACGGATATGTTCAATTCTTTTGAAATTCTTGATTTTTTACTTGGAGTAATACCAGCATTGAGCATAATTTTAGTATCATCACCAGTAAAAACAACCATACCAACAACCCACTTAGTGTTTCTAAGAGAACAACCTCTTAATAACATATTGTTGATCGTGACAGGTTCGTTACCAATCTCTTGATTCTCATCACCTTCTGCAAAATACTTCAAATTACCCTCATAACTGTAAAGGTTTGATTTTGGACCTTCACTTTCTAGCCAAAATTTACATCTGGCAAGAGTATCAACAGATTGTAAGTCATTGTGTGAACATTTCAAAGCCTGCTTGACTTTCAAATTGGTTTCACCATCAAGATTTTTAGTTTCAACGTAACATGCACCATCTTCATCAGATGTAGATAAAATAACAACATCCACAGGAATTTGATCATTGTTTTTGATTTTTAAAATATCACCAACATGAACGTTTTTCCAGTAATCCTTCTTAAAGGTAGGATGAAAAATTGAATTTGGATTATATTCATTTGAAACAAAAGGAGGTAATTTTAAATCGTCATCCCCAGTATCATCATCATCATTAACAATATCTCTTGGATCTGCAAATGGATCATCATTTTCATTAGTACCAAGAATATTGGAAGCCTTAGCCCTTCTTTCAAGTTGCATACTTTTTCTGTAATCAATACTATCTAAAGAAGTTCTAGGTAATCCGGTTTCATTGTCATCTGCAAGCGGATCGGTAAACTTTTTATTTTGCATTCTTCTAATGGTAGTGTATAAGAGTTTGGAGCATGCTTTTTTAAACTTTCTCCATAAACTGACATTTTCACCATTGAAGTTGGGATTATCAATGCCCTTTAAAACTCGAGTAATTTGATTGTTGACTTCCAGATCGGAAGCAGTTCTACGAGAATCTTCCAGAGCATCTTTGAATGCCGTGATGGCAACAATAACAATTAATGGAACAGCAGAAAGTGCCGGATTAGGCACACCGAAAATTGAAAATGCACCAAGAATAATCATTGTAAGAAAGTAAATATTGGCAACGTTACCAAATTGAAAGTAAAGATTTTTTGGGATAAATGTTATTGGTGTATATTTTGTTGTCCTAATTTTGTTTCTAGCATAACTTGGCGTATTACCTTCTTCATCTAAATCATCTGGTTGAAGATTCAAATTCCAATAAATATTTCTCTTCTTAAATGATTTATCCTTCTCATCTTTATTACCATCATGATGCATAAAATCATCATCTTCATTATGAAAAACATGTTGAAAATCTTTCTGAATTCTTCGCATTGTTTTACTTCTACCAAGAATAGAAACACCTCTAGTTAGGGTACCGGTGTTTCTAACTTTACCATCTTTATTACGCTGAGTACCCCATCTAGTTCTTTCCATGACACTGTCAGAACGCTGTGGAGGTTCAAGTGTTCCTGTACTAAAGTTTATGGTATCTTCATGGATTTTTGGTATCTTTGGAGAATCAAAGTAATGTGTTGATGATTTATTAGGTAATTCAACGTCAGAAAACTGTGCCTTCTTTTGAACTGTGGGTGTTTTTCCAATTGAATTTGCATCTTCATAATCGGAAGCTATTGAGTAATTTGAGAAATGACGATTGTTGCCAAATGAAGAGCTATGTCCCATAGCAGGAGAAGCTAAGTTATTCACATTAGATCCTTTATCTTCAAAAGCAAAACTATCATCAAAAGGACTATTTATACTGTCGTTGGGATTAGACATCGAAATTATAAACTACCTTAATGTAAATATATCTGTATACTTGAACCCAAATGTAAAAAAAATAAATGGTAAGTTTTAAAAGCTGTGAAGAAATAAGTGCGTTAGTACCGATATCAAACTTGACATAAAAAAAGGGAAGGATTTTGGGACATTATCTATATAAACAAAGCCCCTTTTTATAGAGAGAAAAACATACTAGTGTATTAGCACGCTATTTGAACAAATTTTCTGTATAATCCGAAATTCTTTTAACTTGTTAACTCTTTAGTGAAGTATTACAAATCCGCTAAATTATAAAAGCCGATTCTCCTTTTCAAATGTTTAGCGTGTTTATATTGCGTTTTAAACGTGAAAAATGCCTACTGAAGGAGTTTTAACGTATTAAGAAATGTCCAGTACAAAGCAATGCCCTCAAAAGTGTGTCTAAGACCGTTCTTTTAGAGTCTTTGGAGTTCAACCTGGAAAGAAATACACGCAACTGTTGGCATCAATTATTTTTTCCCTTTCTCCATTTTTTTTTCCCTCAACAAAGAGAACTTAGAGCTGAGCTTACGTAACTTTCTTCTTCTCTTTCTTCTTTTGCCAATTAACAGTAAAGAGCAAAGGGTTAGATGACTGAGCTGCGTTTGCCGTTAGGATCGTACACTGCCTTTAGATTAAAGTATTGCAATGCTGAGGAAATGTCGAGAGATGCAGAAGTAGTTTCCATAGGGCCCATTCCAAAAGCTTGGTTATTGGACAAGAAATCAGTTCTATTGGCAAGTATTAACCGTTTGAAAGATTCGGATCATCCACACTCAGTCAATGGTACCAAAAATGGTTTACTAGAGGTGGATTCTAAGGATCAAGCAAAGTCTAGAAAGTCTAAAAGCCATAGCCGTCACTCAAGCTATGTTAATCAACAAGACAAAAACATAGTAAATAGTACAAATAAGGATACGAATACTTCTACAAAATCTTTAGCAAGAAAATTTAAAGATCTAAGATATAGCAAAACACGTTCATGGTATCACAAAGGTAATTCTAACTATGATTTAAATGATTCAAATGATTTTAGTGATTCTTCCGATGAAATCAGTAAATTAGATAATATTGAAGTGGCAAATAACACAGAAGCTAATGCAAGATTGGATGATAAATTTATTGAACCTTCGATTTTTTTGAATTATAGTAAATCTGATAATATTGCTGATCATGTTAAAAAGTTTAAAAAGATGGAGAATGATTTATTCAAGAGTATATTGGAATCCGAGCTTGATACAGAGGCACATTTTGAGCAAGAAGTGCCTCCGGATACAAGAATTGAAAATACTTATATTAATGACACAGAAAAGGTTCCTCTTCCACATGCTAATTATATTTTAGATTCAAACGATACTCCAGTGATGACTGCCACAACTAATAATACATTAAAATCAAATGATTCAAATGCTCATCATAATGTTTATACTCCTGATATGTTAAATGAGGACATCGAAGAAGCGAGAAAGAAGTTACTGCAACAAAGAAATTCAGATATAGATAGCGATCAATCAAGTGAAGCCTCTCAAGGTTCGTTTGTAACTGCACAAGAATCAATAGACCTTCTTGATTATAATGTTAAATCTGAACAAAGAGATACTGTTGCATTTGACCTTCATGGTTTTAAATCAAAAAACTTAAAAATTTCAGATTATAATTCAATTAAAATGAGAAAAGCAGTTTCTTCGGGAGGAAGTTATTTATATACATTTGAGGCTAAAAAATTACCATTGAAAAAGGTCAATCCTTCTCCATGCAGGGATTTTGATGTTAATTTTGAGAACCCTGTTGAAGATACAGTAAAATACTCCACAAACAGACTGAGACCAAAATCAAGTTATGTTTCTATCAACCGTAACCAAGAAAGATATAAAAGAAATATATCAAAATTATTTGCTGCTTACAAAGCTGGTGATATTATCAAAATGAGCAAAATTTTAGTTTTAGTTACTGCTGAATATAAAGCAGACAAAGGAATACTTGATGATTCAAAAGGTGAAAGAATGATGGAAAAATGGAAGGAGTTTTTAGTTGTGGCTAGATCAACGGGTAATATTGATTTTCCTATGATTCTCCAGTTTTATAAAACTAACAGAATATTGAAAAACGATGAAAAAAGATATGCTGACAGAGATATTGCCATGGAAATTGAACAGAGGCTTGAAAAAAGTGATTTTGATTCTGATTTTTTCAATCTTCAAGATGCTAATGCTAGTAATATCAAACGTAAAAGACATAAAAAACACAGAGGCCATTCTTGTTATTTTGAATTGATTATTTCTCAAAAAGATACAAAGGTTGATTTTCATAGGTTGTTAGACAAGTCGATAAGTTTAACAAAAGAGCATACAAGTATAATTATGAACTATACATTAGTAATGAACTCTTCTAACGCATCTATTTCATGGGTTAATTTGTTAAAACTAGCAACCTTCCAATCTAAAATAGAAACAAAAAATACGGCTTTTATTAAAATTCCATCATTAAATATATCTTTTACCATCAACAAAGTGGGTTCATTATACAAATCACATTTACAAAAGTTAACTGACGATGCATATCTTCATGTTGAATATAAATCCAATGGTTATGATATACACAGTACCGGATTTTCAAATATGATTATTTCTGCTATTCAAAGTAGAATTATTAAATTGTATAATTCAGGAGGACATTTTAAAGATCCTGAAGCACAGAAGTTTATTAATTGTATTTTACATAGTAAAAGATTTTTAGCTTTAGCATTCAGAAAATTCGATAGACTAGAATGGTTGGTGGGAGACAATGAAACTATAAAAAATGGACTTTGGAATATTTTGGGATCATATTATGAATTAGAACTAAGAGAGTTTGCTCATATTGAGCGTAACTTGGAGGATAAATGTACACTGGAGCCGAAACCGGTAGAGGGATTTATTGTCAAACTATCAAATCGAACAGGTAAGCTAAAAACTGCATTGGGAGGTCATTATTTTAAATTATTGTACGCATATACAAGTAAGAATTTATTATTTTTTCAAAACTTCTACAATGCAGTGCCATTGTTTGATAATGAAAATAATAAAACCAGAAGTTTCATATCTCCTTCAGGTAATGTTCTAGATCTAAAAATGTTAGAGAGTGAATATCAAAAGAGATGCCATACTAATATTATAACGAAGGAGTTCAATCCGTATCCGTTAGATGGCACACATATAACTTGGCTTAATCCGAATACTACTTTCGAAGATATAATCGAAAATGACAACATTGCTTTACATGAGGCAGAAAGAAGAGCAACTTTGATTGTTAATAGCTCTGGAGTTATTGACCTTCGTCGAGTTAAAGATATCTATAAAATTTCTGCTGGAGATGTTGATTTATTAGTGAAAAAGGCAGGTTCCATTACATGGAGAAAAGAAGATAACAAAAAAAATTACGACAGTTCTCGTGCAGATAAGCATAATGGATCTGGTCGTTTTGGTAAAATATCAGAGGATGAAGAGGAAATGGAGAGCTATTTTGAAATAAAATTCAAAGGTGATGCTACTATTAGATTCCAAACAGCAACTAAAACAATTAGAGATGAATGGGTCCAAAGACTTAGTGATCTAAGTCAATATTGGAAGTTGAAACATCAGGAAATGATCACTAAGTTAACAAAATTGAATGAATTCAATAATAGTGAACGAAGTTCATTTAGAAGTAAAGGAAATGAAAATTTTCGTAGAAGAATTAAATGGGAATTAGCTGGTGCTAAGACAGACACATTATTATATTCAATTTCTTCTCATGCATTGGATAATCCTGTTTTAATGCAAAGTGATGTATATGAGAGAAGAAAAGATACTAGGTCATTTAAAAAATACTTTATGGTATTGAGTCCAGGATTTTTAATTCTTTTTGATGAAATAAGTAGGTCACATTTAAATGATACTGCGAAACCTTCTACTTATTTTAAAAAGCACAGAACTATTGCACTTTCTCATTGTTATGCATTTGCTGGTGATTTACAAGGAGAACATTCCTATTCATCAGTTGTTAATATCAATGCTGTTATCAATGGGGACTACGGAGATGGATTACCTACACTTTATGAAGATGGATTGAGAGGTAATGAATCTATGAGAGATAGAGTATTTAGTCTTTGGTTTGGATCAAAGAGAGTATTAATGAGAAAAGCAAAGGATAAACATTCGCTCAGTAAGAATTCAACATCTGATAAACTGACAAGTGACTCAGAGGATGATGAAAGTGATGAAACAAGCGAGGAAGAAGGTGAATTAAAAAATATAGATGATAGAAAGAAACAAGCGAATATTAATGTTAAGCATAATCATGACAATTTAAACAAATGGCAAATGTTGAAATATATTGGGAAGCTAGGTAAAAAAGGTAAAGTTATAACATTTTTGACAAGATCAAGAAATGAAAGGGATATTTGGGTTACAAGAATTAAAGGCGAAATAGAAAGATTTTCAAGTATCAAAGAAGATGATATTGAGTTATTATAATAGTTTTAATTTCTATACAGATAAATTCAAGAAAATTTATTCACCATATACTATCATTTCCTTTATTTTAAGCTTTCCAAACGTAAACCATTTCATCCCAACTAACAGAAGCTACATAACCCTTTGCCCAAAGTGACCAATCACAACCCAAGACAAATTCTGTATGGTTTGTAAAATTACTTAATAGCGCATTACCATTTCTTAACCTTCTGGAATCTATTAAATTTGTCCTTTCGTCAGTCATATCTTTCCAAATCTTGACAGTCATATCATAACTTGCAGACATCAACCGATCTGATTCATATGGACTCCATGTAACTTTCTTAACAGCAAATTCGTGGCCAATAAGATTATTTATCGGTGTTGCTCCCATTTTATCTGCATGATTATTCAAATGATTTTGTCTAAGATTAGGAATTTTTCTGATATCCCATATTTTAATAGATTTATCAACAGAACCCGTTGCTATGACAGTTGGCCTATACTTGTTATAATCAAGAGTTAATGTTTCTAAACCTCTGTGTGCAATGAAATCTAAAACGAGAGCATCAGGAGATCTTAAATCCCACAATTGCATATGAGATGCTGAATTTACAGAAGCAATAACAAATGGATCATGCGGTGAAAATATTGCTTGATAAACACAATCATTCGTTGAATTTTTCAGTATTGGTTTATTACCTATTGGTAAGTTACTATTAGATTGATCGATTTTCAAACTTAAATCCCTAGAAGACTTAAAAGTATTTATTGAAGTAATACTTTGAGGACTCCAAACCTTTATACTACCATCCCAAGAAGAGGAACAAAATATGGATTTATTTATTAAATTCCAATTAACAGAGTAAACCTCTCTTTCATGTTCTTTCCACTTCTTTATAGGAAAATTCGGCAACGTTGTATCAAATAATGAGATTGATCCATCGCCTGAACACGTTAAAACTTGATTTTCATGTGTTTCTGACCATGATACATCAAATAACCCATCTTGCGTATCGTACATTCTTTCCATTACTATGGATCCGTCATTTTCGATATTTAATATATACAGTCTACCGTTACCAATAAGACCAAAATTTGCTGACGTTGCTACAGCTAATTTGTTATCATAAAAAGGAGAATATTTACATGAATGACCATTAAACCCATTTGTTTTGAAAGATAACATTTTTGCTATAATTATTTAAATAAATGATCTATTTTATCTAATGTAAGTAAAGATTAAAATGATAACAAATTTTTTTTTTTTCAGTTTTGATTGACGCTTTTGGATTGATACCTCATTAGTTACTTCCTTTCGTTCTGCTTTGTTTATACAGATACATGAACACTTTACAAGGTTTTAGAGTACATCTTATATTTAATCATGACAATGCAATTATTTAAATAAAAAAGGGAAAGATATAGGATATTATAAAAAACAAAAATAGCATATTTTATTACTTATTTTGTTGGCTATCATTATAATAATGATGAATTAAATGCGTTCTTTTGAAGTTGAAGATAGGTCAGTTACTGGGGATGATTTTTCCCAGTTAACCATGGATCTTGTAGACGTATCACCTGTTTCATCTTCTTCGTTATGCTCCGGAATTGAGTAAAAGGGAGAACTTGGCATGTTCATTTTGTTATGCTTAACAGGATTTGATATGTTGCAATTATTATTATTAGCATTACTTGTTTCTGCTGTTGTATGAGATGCAGATGGAACTGCTGGGAAGGTCTCATTTAACCCTGGAGTTAGTTTAATTATAGTTGGAGAATCATCGTTTGCTGTTTGAACAGTATCAGCATCCTTTGGGGTTGCATCAGCAATTGGTGTCTTATGTGGATTTAAGATTCTATTCATTTCAGGATCATTGAATTCTTCATTATTTGAATTAAAAAAGTCATAATTCCAATCATGTTCGGCCTTTGTTGGTGAGCTTGGCTCATTATTAGAAAATGATTCAATAATTTTTTGAATACTAGGCGACATCTCTGTACCTAAAATTGTATGTGGTTTATCGTTATTAATATTTTGTTTTGGTGGAACAAAATTTTCTTTATCATCATCATCAAACTGAGGAATTAATGTTGTATTTAGTTTTGTTGCTCCTAAGGGGACATTATCATAATCGAATTCACTTATTGGACTTATATTTTTACTTTTAGATCTTCTTCTATCCATAGGTAACCTAAAATTATCATCGAAATTATCATTATCAGTTGATGGATTATTACGATTTATGTTTGCATTCGGAGTATAAACAAGATCTCTTTCTAAATTAAGGATATTAGACATATCAAAAAGATCTTGTGATGGTGTATTACCCTTTGAAGAATTCAGAATTGGGAAATTATTAATAACCTTGCTATTAATGGATTTTGATTTTTTTGATTGTTGACTTCCATTTTGGATTGTTCCTGGCGAAGAAGATAAAGCAGGTGAAGAATCCATATTCTTTTTTCTTTGTCTTTTATTTGATTTAGAATAAGGACCAGCTAATAATCCACTGGCACCCATAGTCCCTCTCTCGCGCAATTGCTTTAAATCATTTTGACTTTGACATAATGTACATGTTGAACAAAGATAACCAGCATTACCAAATTGAAAGATACCCTCTCTATGATATTTATACGGTGGTTGATTAATCAAAGAACAATTAATACATTTTTGATTGATAGTTGGCTTCTTTAATGTAGTATCACCAATTTTAACAACTGACTGAATAAAACTTTTTGTTTTTTTGGCTTTTGTTGGTGGAGCATCATCAATAGATTTTGGCAGAATTGCGAACCTAGAAGAAATTGGTTCACCTCTAGCATCCAATTCAACCGTATTATTAGATTTCATATCTGATTGACGTATTCTATGAGCAAGTGAATTTTCATCTAAAAATGGTAATGATTGAGTTCTCGATGCCATTAGTGGTCCCATCAAATTGTTATTACGCTTTGTTTGTTTCCTTTTTGATAACGGTTCATTAAAATCATCAGAATTTATTAGTGGACTACTACTTGTTCCAATATGATCATCTATAGGTGATGAAGATGATTGTGCTTGCATTTGCATTTCCTGTGCTCTTCTTTTTAAATTAGAATTTGATAAAGGACAAAATCTCAGTTTAACTTCCAAAGTATCATTAGCATCCTCGTTACTATATAAACTTAAGAAATTAGTAGAAACTCTACCAGTAATAATTGAATTTTTTTTATCTTTGATGACTTTGGAGCAAAGCCCATAGCCAACATAAGGTTCATTGTATTCCATTATATCTTTGAAATAGATAGAATAATCCATTGACTTTTGGAAACATTCTGGTGAAGAAAATTGAACTAAAGAAATACATTTTTTCAATTCTATACAACCAATTTGTTGTCCATGATGAGGTGGTTGTTGAGGCAATGTTATTATTTTTGAATTTAATGGTTTTGTAGATCTTGCTAAAAATGATGTTTGATCATCAAAGGTATATAAAACCTTAAGTATAATTGGTTTTGTAAATGTTTCAGGTCTATTCATTCCTTTCTAAGATATATATTGATTTATTCTATTACTAAGAAAAGGAAATGATAGATTGCAAAAAAGGAAGAAAAGTGGAAAAATTGAAAGAAAGATTTAAAGGAGATTAAGTGTCTTTAAAATCGCACTAGCGTTGTTGATGTGTAACAATAGCAGGGAAGTTAGTGAGAAACGCGTTAATTTGAATATTTAAAGAAGGTAATAATTTTTTTATTTAACGCGTCTTATATGCATGCGCCACACTAGATTTGTAAAACGTGAATGTGAATATAACGTGGCACAGTATTCCTTTTTTTTTTTTCACTATTTTCAAGCTGTTAATAAATCACCAAAATTAGTTATATTTGTGATAGAAAACAAAATAATAATAATAATAATAATAATAACAAGTCTTTAGTTTTTCACAATTGAAAAAGAGAAAAAAAGGTTAGTATTTTGCTAGTGGACGTTTTTGAAAGGTTACTCTATGAAGTGATAATGCCATACAAAAAGATTGAAGCTAACTTAACAAATGAAAAACTTTACATACGTACTTTAGCAATGTTTCTAACCCAAAAGAAGTCTAATATGATCCCAAATTAACGTTTTAATAAAGTATTTTATTACTTTTTACAAGAAGAATAAAATGAGCAGTAAAAGAAAAGAATAGAGTAGAAATAAAAAAAGAAAGAAATCCCCCCATAACGCAAACAAGATTCCAGTTAGGTAAAACACAAAAAAAAAGTATGTTATTTACATCCCTTGGGCAATTCATCTTAGATGATATTCATACAGATGAATGGTCAAAGTATAATGTCATTGGAGGAGGTGGTACTTATGCGCTTTTGGGTTCATTGATGGTCAATCCAACACCATCAACTAGTTGCATGTTTATTGACCTTGGATACGATTGTCCAATCTCAGTTAGAGAAGAAATACAGTCGTGGGCATCTGGATCCATTTTACGACAAAGCACAATAAGGAAAACAACACATGGTGTAAATACTTATAAGAATGGTATACGGTCTTTTGAATATACTACAGACAAGATCCCCATTACGCGAGACGATATTGATCATTCGCCAGACGTTGCCAATTCCAAATCCTTTCATATTCTCTGTTCACCTCAAAGATGCAAGGATATGATTATTGGTCTTGATGCTATTCTTTGTTGGGAGCCCACTCCCGAATCTTGTGTTCCGTCAAATCTTGATTTGATAGCACAGCTTTTACATAATATACATGTATTCTCTCCAAACGCCGATGAATTGGCTTGTTTACTCTGCTTACCAGCACCTAAGACTATAGATGACTGCAAGACTGTTGCAATGCACTTTCAACGTTACTTAACTCCTAAATGTTCACTAGTGTTACGTTGCGGAGCTTACGGTGCTATCATTTGTAAACCGAACGAGGCGTTCGAGGCGCTAATGATAATTGACGCTTTCCACAATAGGAAATCCATCAGCCACGTGGTAGACCCTACAGGATGTGGAAATACTTTCATGGGTGCCATGACTACTAGTATTGCCATGGGTAAGGACCTAAAGATGGCGTGTGAACTCGCATCGGTTGCAAGTGGTGTGTGTTTAGAAAGACATGGTATCCCCCATGTGCAAAATGGTCAATGGAATGGTATGTCCTTTGCTGAAAGACTAGGGTCCTACTACAAAAGTAATAATTAATTAAAATTTATTGTCTAATTTATCGCATTAACATGTAAAATTAGTATACTTGTTTTATCTGTATATTCTATTGTGTATTATATAATGCCATATGAATTTTCAAACTTCTCCTCTTCAATGCCAGAAACATTTTTTTTTAACCGATTGGAATCATGAGAAGAAGGGAAAGGTTTTTTTGAAAAGAACGGTATTTAAATCTCGGAAACGACACTCATAAAATCTATCCTTATTATAATTTGGAAAAGTAGAATGATATCAAAGCCATTATAAACTTTTAACAACAACGGGGGGTTATAATTCAATCAACCATACACTTCTCCCCATTGTGGCTTAGGTCACAGTAGGGTTTTTCAAAGGGTCCCCCTCTCGTTCTGTCTTATCGCGGACTTATGATTTTTTTTTCGCTACCTCCCACGTTGAGAAAAAAGCAAGGGTAGCATCGTGGACTACGTAATTAAAGGAAGCATGATAAGATGGAGTTAGCAATTATCTAGTATAGTCGGAGTAAAATGGATTGAAGAATATATAGTCGTTAATAATTAAGAAACTTTAGGTTAATTTATCCGGAATGTTTTGGGGGTAATTAGGGAGGAAAAAATATCAAAAAGCTTTTTTAAGAAACAATAGATATGCATATTGAAAAAAATAAGTTATATGATCATTCATAGGGCGCAAAGCATTCTTTTTTTTTCCTTTTTATATATTCTTATCTTATAGGTATAAATAGAAGCATATATCCCCCATTTTGATATGGTAAAAGATAAAAATATTCCTTCTTCATATAAACAAAGTAGAAAATATACTATGAATAGTTTAAAAGATGAAAAGGACAGCTATGTAGAGCAAGAAATTTCTCGTACTGGTACTGCTACAACTAATGATACTACGTCTCCACAAAATGCGGCTACGCAAACATATATGATTAACATTGCTAAATGTTTTGAAATTTTCCAAACACATCCAGTTCATGGCCTTTCAACAGAGAAGGCAAAGGAACTAGTGGCAGTTTATGGAAAAAACACTCTCGGCGATGAATCCAAGATTTCAATTACTACTATTTTAATGCGTCAGGTATGTAATGCAATGATTATCGTTTTAATTATTTCGATGATTATTTCGTTTGCCATTCATGATTGGATTACTGCAGGTGTTATCGTTTTTATCGTTGTTCTTAACGTTGCAATTGGTTCTCAACAAGAATTTAAAGCAGAAAAAACTATGGGTTCTTTAAAAAATTTGTCTTCTCCCTCGGCCACAGTTATTAGAGATGGAAATGAGGTTACTATTTCTTCAGATGAAGTTGTTCCTGGTGACTTGATCCTGGTGAAAGTGGGTGATACAATTCCTGCTGATTTGAGATTGATTGAAACCAATAATTTTGAAACTGATGAAGCGCTTCTTACAGGTGAATCCTTACCTGTTTCTAAGGATGCCAATGAATTATACAACCAAGAAATCCCAGTTGGTGATCGTTTAAACTTAGCTTACTCTTCTTCAACTGTTTCTAAAGGTAGAGCTACTGGTATCGCTGTTTTAACTGGTTTAAACACTGAAATAGGTAAAATCGCCAAATCTCTTCAAGGCGGTAATAGTATTATTAAGAAGGTCGAAAATAAGGAAGAAGCTGGTCCAAAGGAATATGCCAATGCTGCAGGTCACACTATTTGGAACTCCATTGGTTATATTTTAGGTACTTCAGAAGGTACTCCTTTAAAAAAGAGACTTTCTTGGTTAGCCATTTATCTTTTTGGTATTGCTGTTGTGTTTGCAATTATTGTTATGGCTTCTCAAAAGTTTAACGTTACAAAGGAAGTTGCAGTTTATGCTATTTGTGTTGCTCTTTCTATGATCCCATCTTCTCTTGTTGTTGTTTTAACTATTACTATGGCTGTTGGTGCAAAGGAAATGTTAACTAGAAATGTTATTGTTAGAAAATTTGATGCTTTAGAAAGTTTGGGTTCTGTTAATGCCATTTGTTCCGATAAGACAGGTACCTTGACTCAAGGTCGTATGATTGCCAAAAATGTTTATGTTCCATTTGTTGGTACTTTTCAAGTTGAAAATTTTGATGAACCTTTCAACCCAACTAAGGGTCAAGTCAATTTCACTGAAAATATTCCTACTGATCTTGATAATGCTCAATGGATAACTTACGAAGAATTTCAAACTAAATTCAAAGGTTCTGAAAAGATGGATACTTTTATTGCATGGATTAAAGCAGCATCACTGGCCAATATTGCTAATATTTACGTTGATAATGTTGAAGAAAGTGGTGATTCTAAGTGGAAAGCTCGTGGTGACCCTACTGAGATTTCAATTCAAGTGTTTGCTCATCGTTTAGGTTATGCCAGACCAGTTTTAACTGAAACAACTTACGAATCAATTATTGAATACCCATTCGACTCTACCATTAAAAGAATGACAGCTATTTATGTTAATAATGAAACTGGTAAAGAAATAATTTACACTAAGGGTGCCGTTGAAAGAATTCTTGGCCTTTGTTCAACTTATAAATCTGATGATGGATCAATTAAGCCAATGACTGAAGCAAAAATTGTTGAAATTGAAAAAGAAATGGATGCGTTGAGTTCAAAAGGTCTTAGAGTTTTAGCATTTTCTTTTAGAGAACCAAAGGAAAATTTAGGTGAAAAGTGGAATCAAATTGAAAGAGCTGAAGTTGAAACCGATTTACATTTCCTTGGTCTTATTGGTATTTATGATCCACCAAGACATGAATCTTTACCATCTGTTCTGAAATGTCATCATGCTGGTGTTAGTGTTCATATGGCAACAGGTGATCATCCATCAACTGCTAGTGCAATTGCAAAAGAAGTTGGTATTTTACCAAAGGATATGACTATTTATTCACCAAATGTTATTAAATCAATGGTTATGACTGCAACACAATTCGATTCACTTAGTGAAGATGAAATTGACGCATTACCTGTATTACCATTAGTTATTGCCAGATGTGCACCACAGACTAAAGTTAGATTAGTCGAAGCACTTCATAGAAGAGGCCAAATTGTTGCCATGACAGGTGATGGTGTTAATGATTCACCATCATTAAAAATGTCTGATATTGGTATTGCCATGGGTAAAAATGGTTCTGATGTTGCTAAGGATGCTAGTGATATTGTTTTAGCAGATGACAATTTTGCTTCCATTCTTAATGCAATTGAAGAAGGTAGAAGAATGGCTGATAATATTCAAAAATTTGTTTTACAATTATTAGCATTGAATGTTGGTCAAGCTCTTTTCCTTTTAATTGGTTTAGTTTTCATGGATGAAGATGGATTTTCCGTTTTTCCACTTTCACCAGTTCAAGTTCTTTGGGTTATTGTTGTTACTTCTTGTTTCCCAGCAATGGGTCTTGGTGTTGAAAAGGCAGATGCTGATATTATGAACAAACCACCAAAGAATTCTAAAGAATCCGTTTTTACAAAGGAAATGTTACTTGACATGTGTGTTTATGGTGTTGTTATTGCTGCTTCTTGTATGATTCCTTTTGTTATTGAAATTTACGGTTATGGTAATGGTGAATTAGGTCAAAACTGTAACAGAACAGATTACGCTGATACTTGTGATTATGTCTTTAGAGCTCGTGCTTCTTGTTTTGTTTCAATGACCTGGTGTGCCTTAATTTTAGCATGGGAAGTTGTTCATATGAGAAGATCAATGTTTTATATGCATCCAGAAACTACAAGACCATATACTCAATGGATGCATGATCTTTGGGCAAACCAATTTTTGTTTTGGAGTGTTATTGCTGGTTTTGTTACATTAATTCCAACTATTTATATTCCAGTTATCAATGACTATGTGTTTTTACAAACAAATTTAACAGTTGGTTGGGCTTGGTCTTTCCTTGCTACTTTATTGTTCTTGGTTTGTGCTGAATTTTGGAAATGGTGTAAGAGACAATATTTCAAGGAAGAAAAGGCACATAACCCTGAAGATGATTTAGAAAAGGGTGATGCCGACAGTAACCCAAACCATCCATTTAAGCAATTTAGTACCATTTAATTAAAAATTTATTTGATGGTATATTCATTTATTATTTTACTATATAATCGTTTTTTATACTGCTTTTTTATTCACTAGTTATTTAATAAAAAAAATTAGATCATAACAATATTAAACTCTATATATATATAAATAACTGAAACTAACTAAAAAAAAAAAAAAGAAGAACACAATTTCTAACTATACTTCGATACAAAAAAAGAATACCTTAAAAAACGAAAAACTATAATATATATATCTAAAACACAGATCAAGCTTTGGTGACAGAAGCAAAGGGAGGATGAGTCTTAATAACATCTTTATACCTTTTTTGAATATGATCATTTGTAATTCTTTTAACCTGCATAGTTTCAGCATCTGTAATAATCATAGTTTTATAAAATGACCATTTAAAAATAGTCCACCAAGTTTGCAAAAATCTATAATCTGGCCAAAGAGTATTTGGATACTCAATGACAGAATCTTGGTGACATTGCCAAAGCATATAATCACTCAATCTAGTATGACCCGAAGTTCTAACAAGAATATCAACAGGATCAGGAATATTATCGTAATAAAAATTAGATTCAATTAAAGCTTCATTTATTTCATTTACACCCAATTCTCCATTTTCTACCTTTTGAGTAATAACATTGATTGAATTCCAAATATCATCTCTAGAAGTATAAGGAAATGCAATGAAAAGGACATGTTTAGTGTGATGAGCCGTTTTAGCTTCAACTTGTTCAATATCAGTGAGAATATCTGCTGGCAAATATGATTTATTACCGATAATTTTAATTCTAACTTTATGTAAATCACAAAGGTGATTTTCACTAGATATTAACAGTAATTTTGTTTTCAATAATGAAAAAATGGTTTCAACTTCTTCTGGCTTTCTATTAAAGTTTTCAATTGAAAATGCGTATGTTGTAACGTATTTAACGCCAATTCTAAAACAGCAGTCAAGAACTTTTGTTAAAGCTTCTGCTCCTAATCTATGGCCTTCCTTTAATGGCAAACCATGTGTTTTTGCGTATCTTCTATTGCCGTCCATTACAAACGACATATGATTTGGAATTGGCCCTGTTCTAAGAACGTTAATCAAAAACTGATCAAATATTGTTTCTAATAAGGAGTAGCCTGGAATATAACTGATTAAGTAGTATAAAAAAAAGAACATTTATTGTGATTATTAGTTGTTATTTAATAGAATAATATTCTAATAAATAGAAAAAAAATGAGCTTTAAAATAGGGGTCCTTATCTTATACTCTCTCCCTTTTATACTTTTTTAATAATTACAAAAAAAATGGCTGCTTTTTGCTGAGCATAGCTGAGCTAGCGCGACTAAACATTTGGATCTCGTTTATCTTATTATCAAGCGATCTTCTAAACTAGAGTTAAGAAACTAGTAACATTTACAAAATATCTGAGGGTAATAAAGCTGAATTAAGATCCAGCTAAGGTATATTTAAAAAAAAAATCTTATATACAATTAGATGTGAGGATATTTTTGCGACTATTATTATTATTATTAGTTATTCATAACATTGACAGATTGTAAACGAACGAAAAGGTAGATTATACAATTGGTTTATAATAATGCAAGAGCACCAATGAAAACACCAGCAAGAGCACCAGGAACTAAAGCGTTAGCACCTGCAGTGGAGTGAGAGCTGGTTTCAGAAGAAGAAGCGGAAGCAGATGAGCTTTTAGAAGAGTGACTAGAAGTGGTGTCAACAGTAGTGTGGTGAGAAGTGGTACTGGATTCAACAGAGGATTCGACAGCAGAGGATTCGACAGCAGATGATTCAACAACAGAAGATTCAACAGCAGAAGATTCAACAGAAGAAGTAGCTTCAGCAGAAGATTCAGCACTAGTGGCAACAGCTTCGGCATTAATGGCAGATTCCAATCTGGAGGAATACCATGGTAAAGCAGTAGCGAAAGCGGTAAGAGATGCATATTCTTCAGATGGAATTAAAGTTGTGTATGAATCATCAGTGTAAGTGTTACCTGCAGCGTAAAGAGAAAGAAGACCAGCAGCAGCATCACCAGTTTGGGCTTGAATAACAGACATGTATTCATTTAAGTGAGCTCTAATATCTGAGTTAAGGACAACAGCAATGTTTTCTGCGTTAACGGCAGCAGCAGCAGCAAGAATAGCAATGGCAATTGGTTGCATTTTTTGGTCTTTGTTAGAATGTGGCTGAAAGTCTTAACTTTTCTTATTGAAAAAAGGTGAAGTTGACATGCCTTTTATACTTAATATAAAGAATCGTGTGTTTAAGGTCTACACCGGATCTTCACCCAAAATGGAAAAATAGGCCAACAAAAAAAATGAGAGGAGCAGAAACCTATTACTATCCATACAGAGAGGGGAAATGAAGCGGCAAGGCCCTACTAAAGCCCTGGGTCATGTTGCAATAGTAAGTGTGTTCTGTTCAATGAACTATTGGTTGACTCTTTAATAATATTTCTTTTCTACATGTTTTAGACGGCACCATATGGAGTCATCGCACGTCAACTCGTTTTGTCTTTAAGTGGAAAAAACGCCAATATTTCCCCATTAGAAGGTAAGAACATTCCAATATTTCGAAAGTAAACAACGTGCGATTGAATATGAGGCGGCATCTCGTAAAAAGGTGGAGAGCCCGGCGCCCGTCGAAATATAATAAGGGCGTTTGAGAAGAGGAGGTGAAGAGGGGCACATGGAATGGTATTGATAGTATAATAAAGTATTAACTATCTAATAGCTTTTGTGTTTTCAATTAACATACCCGAAGTTATCCCGATCATAATATGAATCCATTTTAGATTTGGGATCTTCCCCGTCACTTAGAAGTAAACTTGGCGTTTCTCTATTATTAGAAATAGGTTGAAAAATAAAAAAATATAAAAAAAAGTAAAAAAATTAGAAATTAAATGTTATGGGATTCGAACCAGTGATTAAAAGTAAATTTCGGGTACGAGGGCACCCAAAATTTGAAATCGCATTAAAATATTCATTTCAAACCAAAGTTTTAACATAATTCACCACTTCTCTCATCATCACTCACTCACTTTTCATATTTTATTTTATTTTATAATATTTGCCACCCATTTAAAAGATTATCTTCATCTACACTATAGGGCATATTATAATAATAAAAATAAAACAAGTATGTTTTTAACAAGAAGTGAATATGATAGAGGTGTGTCAACATTTTCACCAGAAGGGCGTTTATTTCAAGTGGAATACTCATTAGAAGCAATCAAACATGGTTCAACAGCAATTGGTATTTCTACCAGTGAAGGAGTTATACTTGGTATTGAAAAAAGAGTAACATCATCACTTGTTGAATCTGATTCAATTGAAAAGATCATGGAAATTGAGAAACATATTGGATGTGCAATGTCAGGATTAACAGCCGATGCTAGAACAATGGTTGATCATGCTAGAGTTGCATCAGTTCAACATGATCTTTACTACAATGAACCAATATCAGTTGAAAGTTTGACGCAATCAGTGTGTGATTTGGCCTTAAGATTTGGAGAAGGAGCAAGTGGAGAAAAGAGACTTATGTCAAGACCGTTTGGTGTTGCACTTTTGATTGCAGGTTATGATGAACAAAGAGGTCCACAATTATATCATGCTGAACCAAGTGGTACCTTTTATAGATATGATGCAAGAGCTATTGGTTCAGGTTCAGAAGGTGCACAAACCGAGTTACAAAATGAATATCATAAGTCTCTCACTTTAAAAGAAGCAGAATTATTAACATTAAAAGTTTTAAAACAAGTTATGGAAGAAAAATTGAATTCACATAATGCGCAATTGGCTTCAGTTACAAAGGATAATGGGTTTAGAATTTACTCAGATGAAGAAGTTGCAACTTTAATTGAAGAATTGAAATCATCTTTACAAGAATCAGAAGAGGATAAGATGGAACAAGATTAAAATATATAAAAATATATTTATATATAGTTAGTTAACCTTCTAAATATATTATACAATATAAAGTATTAATGTGTATGTTGTTGTAACATATCAATGCATGCTGAATACTCAGGAAAGTCCTTTAATTTTGTAATAACAGCCTTTTCTAATTTATTTGCATTCTTGTAAAATGTTGTACTTTCTCCATTATATTGACGACAATTATTAAATATTAGTTTACAGTCATAAATAAAATCTTCCATGGTTTCATATTTATCATTTTCTAATTTGGTCTCCATTGTACTCAAATCCATTGGTTCTTTAATAACATCATAATAATCAGCAACTTCTTCTTTATTAATGGGTATCATAAAAGGCCAACTACTTGGATGATTTTGCATTTCAGTAAAAACTGATAACATGGCAATATAATGAGGTCCTCTCTTTGGCTTTTGTGCCAATTCATCCATTTCTTCACTCCATCCTGATTCTTTAACTCCTGGAATTCTCATTGGATCAATTGGTGTGGTATTATCTTTAAAATGTATTAGTCCTGTTCTTATAACGTGTGATTGACTAATTGTACGTATCTTTCTAATAACTGCAGCCTTTTGTAGTGCCAAAATTTTTGGTGAATCTAAATATCGAATCCGTGGTATCATAGTACACTGCATTAATGTACCACCTTCATAATCTTTAATATATCCCATCCAAATATGTTTTGGTAATGTTATTTCCTTTGTGAATCCTTGCTTTTTAAAATATCCAATGGCATAATTATCTGCATAAGTTAAAAAATATTTGATCTTTGTTGTTGCTCTAACATAATCTTTTAGATGATTCATTAAATGTGCACCATAACCTCTAACTTGTTCAGTCGAAGAAATTGCACAAAAAACAATTTCAGCAAATTCATGACTTTCAAATGGCCGAATCGTTATTCCACCAACAACAATTAATGGCTCTCGAACAACTGCTATAGAAATATGGGATTTATCATAAACTAATCTCGATATATATGCTTTAGGCATTTCAGGTAATTGCTTTTGAAATATATTTTTTAAACCTGTTAAAACAATCATATTATCTTTAGAATTATCATTATTTACAACTCTAAATTCTATTTTACCTTCCTTTTCTTCAAGAACACTAGGTCTTTCCTTATATGTTTGTTTTAATCCATCAAAATCAAAATAGTGAACACCCTTTTTATCTTCTTCATCAACATCTTCAACGTCATTAGATCCCTCTATTTTAATCTTTTTAACATTATCTTCATTAGTTGAGCTCTCCAACTCTCTCTTTGCTACAACACTCGTCATCTTTTCTTCCCTCTTGGCTTGCTATGTGGTAAAATATTGACCAAATTTTTGAAAATTCCAAGTCAAAAATTGAGAATTTTCATTAAAATCCTTTTGCCATATGAAGTATAAAAAGAAGTCAGTTTTTCCCAACTTTTTTTTTCTTTTCTTTTAAGATTATAATCCATCAACAACTAATCAACAACTTGTTCAATCATGTCTGATAAGATGTTAATCTTACCTGGTTCTGTTGCTCTACGTGAATTTAGAGTTGAAACTCTTTCTCAAGCTATTAATTCAGCTGTTAATTCCTCTATTATTACAGATGTTAGATCTTGTCAACTTCATTATATTCATAAAAAGTCTGAGCTTTCTGAAGCAACCATTGATAAACTTCATTTGCTATTAAAATATGACACTCAATTAGATTTAAATGATGAATTAAATAAAAACTTATTTGATTTAGTTCAATCTGAAAAACCAACATTAGATAATGACACTTATTTATTTAGAATTTTACCAAGACCTGGTACTATTTCTCCTTGGTCTTCAAAGGCGACTAATATTACTGAAGTTTGTGGTCTTGGTAATGAAATTGAACGTGTTGAAAGAGGTGTGGCTGTTCTTTTAAAGGTTAGACAAGGTTTCCCATTATTGGAATCTTTAAAATCAAATAATTTCCAATGTTTAGATTCAATTTACGATAGAATGACTCAAACGCTATACATTAATGACCATGTTCCCCAATTTAATGATTTGTTCGAATTACATGATCCAAAACCTCTTGTTCATGTTGATATCATTTCTTCAAAGGATAACCTTATTAAAGCTAATAAGGATCTTGGTTTAGCTTTAGATTCAGGTGAAATTGAATATTTAATTTCTGCCTTCAAAGAAAATTTGAAGAGAAATCCAACTGATGTTGAATTATTTATGTTTGCCCAAGTTAACTCTGAACATTGTAGACATAAAATTTTCAATGCTGATTGGACCATCGATAATGAAAAGAAAGATATGTCTCTTTTCCAAATGATTAGAAACACTCATAAATTAAACCCTCAATTTACAATCTCTGCGTACTCAGATAATGCTGCCATTTTTCAAGGTTCAGATGCTTATGTTTTCACTCCTGATTTAAATGATAAAAATACTTGGAAATCAACAAAGGAAAGAATTGAAACGTTAATTAAAGTTGAAACACATAACCATCCAACTGCTGTTTCTCCTTTCCCAGGTGCTGCTACTGGTTCAGGTGGTGAAATTAGAGATGAAGGTGCCGTTGGTAGAGGTTCCAAATCAAAATGTGGTCTTTCTGGTTTCTCTGTTTCAGATTTGAAAATTCCAACTTTAGAACAACCTTGGGAATTGGATGTTGGTAAACCAGCACATATTGCCTCTGCTTTAGATATAATGGTTGAAGCTCCATTAGGTTCTGCTGCTTTCAATAATGAATTTGGTAGACCTTGTATTACCGGTTATTTCAGAACTTTAACAATGGAATTAGAAAATGATAATGTTATTAGAGGTTTCCATAAGCCAATTATGATTGCTGGTGGTATGGGTGCTGTCAGACCTCAATTGGCCTTGAAGCCAGATTTCAAAATTACTCCGGGTGCTGCTATTATTGTCTTAGGTGGTCAATCCATGTTAATTGGTCTTGGTGGTGGTGCTGCATCGTCTGTGGCTTCTGGTGAAGGTTCTGCAGATTTAGATTTTGCTTCCGTCCAAAGAGGTAATCCTGAAATGCAAAGAAGAGCTCAATTCGTTATTGATGCATGTAATTCTCTTGGTTCAAACTCTCCAATTCAATGTATTCATGATGTTGGTGCTGGTGGTTTATCTAATGCACTTCCTGAATTGGTTCATGATAACGATCTTGGTGCTAGATTTGAATTAAGAGATATTCTTTCTTTGGAACCTGGTATGTCCCCAATGGAATTATGGTGTAATGAATCTCAAGAAAGATATGTTTTAGGTGTTGCTCAAGAAAATTTGGAATTATTCAAATCAATTTGTGAAAGAGAAAGAGCTCCATTTGCCGTTGTTGGTGTTGCTACTGAAGAACAAAGATTAACATTGACTGATAGATTGTTGAACACTACACCAATTGATTTGGATATGTCATTATTATTTGGTAAACCACCAAAGATGACAAGATCTGATGTTTCAATTCCATTGGAATTATCTCCTGTTGATTTATCAAACGTCAAATTAAGTGATGCTCTTGATAGAGTTTTACAATTACCATCAGTTGGTTCTAAATCTTTCTTAATTACTATTGCTGATAGAACCGTTACTGGTTTAATCGATCGTGATCAATTTGTGGGTCCATGGCAAGTTCCTGTGGCTGATGTTGGTGTTACTTGTACTTCTCTTGGTGATGAATTAATTGTCACTGGTGAAGCTTTGGCAATGGGTGAAAAGCCAACTTTAGCCATTATCGATCCAGCTGCATCTGCTCAAATGTGTGTTGCTGAATCACTTTTGAACTTAATTGCCGCTGATATCAAAACTTTGGATATGGTAAAATTATCTGCTAACTGGATGTCTGCTGCCTCTACCCCTGGTGAAGGTTCAGCTCTTTACAAAGCTGTTCAAGCTATCGGTATTGATCTTTGTCCAGCATTGGGTATTTCCATTCCTGTTGGTAAAGATTCTATGTCTATGAAGATGTCTTGGGATGATAAAACCGTTATGGCACCAATGTCTTTGATTATTACTGCTTTCTGTGGTATCGAAAACACTTCAAAGACTTGGACTCCTCAATTACAAAATATTAAAGATACTATTTTAGTTAACGTTGACTTATCTGCTTTGGTTCAAAAGGCTCTTGGTGGTTCTGCTGTTGCTCAAGTTTACAAACAACTTGGTGATAAATCTCCACAAGTTCACAGTGCTCAAATCTTAAAGGGTTTCATTAATGCTGTCATTGATTTACATTCCAAGGTTAATGTTCTTGCATACCATGATAGATCTGATGGTGGTTTGATTGTTACTGTTTTAGAAATGGCATTTGCTGGTAGATGTGGATTGAACCTTGATATCAAAGGCAAGCAAGACGCATTTACTGAATTATTTAATGAAGAATTGGGTGCAGTTTTCCAAATTTCTAAGTCTCAATTAGAAAATTTTGTTTCCGTTTTTGAAGCTCATGGTGTTAATAATGATTATATTTCTATTATTGGTGAACCAGTTTTTGATAAGAATCAAGCCATTATTGTTAAATTTAACGATGAAGTTGTTTTAGAAAATTCTAGAGCTGAATTACAAAAGAAATGGACATTAACTTCTTATCATATGCAAAAGTTAAGAGACAATCCACAATCAGCTGACCAAGAATTTAGCTTGATTGATGATAACGAAGATCCAGGTTTACAATACCATGTTACTTACGATATAACAGATGATTTGTCAATTTCCAAACTTACAGGTCCAAAGCCAAAGGTTGCCATCTTAAGAGAACAAGGTGTTAATGGTCAAATGGAAATGGCATGGTCATTCCAACAAGCAGGATTTGATGCCGTTGATGTTCATATGACTGATTTGATTGAAGGCAAGGTTACTCTTGATGACTTTGTTGGTTTAGCAGCATGTGGTGGATTTTCATATGGTGATGTCCTTGGTGCTGGTAATGGTTGGGCAAAATCTGTTCTTTACAATGAAAATGTTAGAGCTGAATTCTCTAAATTTTTCAATGAAAGACAAGACACATTTGCTTTTGGTGCATGTAATGGTTGTCAATTCCTTTCTAAGATTAAGTCATTAATTAATGGTGCAGAAAATTGGCCATCATTTGAAAGAAATAAGTCTGAACAATATGAAGCTAGAGTTTGTACATTGGAAATTTCTAGTGAATCTAAGTCCATTTTCTTGAATGGTATGCAAGGATCTAAATTACCAATTGCCGTTGCACATGGTGAAGGACAAGCTCAATGGGAAACTGAACAACAAATGAAGGACTTTGTTAACGATGATCTTGTTGGTGCCAGATATGTCGATAATTATGGTATTGTTACTGAAAGATACCCATTAAATCCAAACGGTTCTCCAAATGGTATTACTGCTATTGGTACACCAAATGGTAGAGTCTTAGCCATGATGCCTCATCCTGAAAGAGTTGTTAGATTGGAATCCAATTCTTACTACCCATTAGATAAGCAACAAGAATGGGAAGGCTATGGTCCATGGGTTCGTTTATTTAGAAACGCTAGAAAGTGGGTTGAAAGCAATCAATAAATGGATTGATAATTAGTATTAGTTTTAATTTTTATTTTTGTTTTGTTTTGTTTTGTTTTGTTAGTTTAATTTATTAAGAAAAATAATGATTTGTATTACTAGGTTATGTTCATGAGCAATTTCGTTCCCCTCGTAGCGCATGTGCGCAAAAAAGAAACTGCATTTTTTTAATTAATTTCCTTCTTTAATCCAATTTTAATAAACAGGGTTTCTTTCTATAATATCAACACCATGAGCAAGTATGTATTAAATTGAAGTGAGATATTGTAAAATTCATGTAAAAAACAATGTACTAACATTAATTGTTTGTTACCGTGAAAGAATGAATGGAGATGAAGGCAATATTGCCGAATTCTCTTGTTTATCTTAGATTCACGTGTAATAGCCACCTTTTTTCTTAAGAGTCTTTTTGGATAAATCTATTGATATTGCTAATAGGGATACACTATTAGCTGTATATGAATCAGTTAAGGAAGTTCCTGGTTTGAGTTTGATTGAAAAGCTTTGGGCATCTTATTATGTTTATATTAACAACGATTTATTTGCTACAGGATTATTATTTTTTTTAATTCATGAAACTATGTACTTTGGCAGATGTTTACCATGGTATATTATTGATCGTACACCATACTTCCAAAAGTTCAAGATTCAGGCAGATAAATATCCAAGTGATAAAGAACAATGGGAATGTTTAAAATCAGTTTTAAAATCACATTTTCTTGTTGAAGCAATTCCAATTTGGTTCTTTCACCCAATTTGTGAAAAGATTGGTATTTCCTTTGAAGTTCCATTTCCATCTTGGACAACAATCATCTTTCAAGTCACAATTTTTTTCTTTTTGGAAGATGCATGGCATTATTGGTTTCATAGAGGTTTGCACTATGGTAACTTCTACAGATACATTCATAAGCAACATCATAGATATGCTGCACCATTTGGTCTTGCTGCAGAGTATGCTCATCCAATTGAGGTCATGCTCCTAGGTTTTGGTACAGTCGGTATCCCAATGTTATGGTGTTTCTTCACTAGAAATCTTCATTTATTTACAATTTCCATTTGGATTACTTTAAGATTATTCCAAGCAGTTGATGCACATTCAGGTTATGAATTCCCAATTTCTCTTCATCATTTCTTTTTATTATGGGCTGGTGCCGATCATCATGATGAACATCATCATCATTTTATTGGTAATTATGCATCATCTTTCAGAATTTGGGATTATGTTCTTGATACTGAAGCTGGTGCCACTGCTAAAGCAACTAGAGAACAAAAGTCTAAGTCTAACGCTGAAGCTAAGGCAACTAATTAGAGCAATATATATAATATTATTTGATAATTATATTCCATTTTAAAACATTTAAAATTTGTTTAAGACAAACCCTATGATTACGTCAGCAACCCTTATTTTTGATATTTTTGTACTATAAAAAGAAAATATTGAATATTTTTTTTTATTCAATTTTTCATAAAACTTTTTTTCCAGGAGTAAAAGACGTAAAGCTGTTGAATTTGAACATAAAGTTTGAAACCAGTTGGTTTTATATTTGATGATCAAATCAACTATTTTTTAACGTTCTTTTTCTCTTCCATTTTATCTTAATGATGAATACAATTCACAGACCTGTACCGATCCATCTGGATGTGCGGATAAAACGATTGTTGCCTTCCTTCTGAATTATAAAATGAAGTAAATATATATATCTATTTATTAACTGTAAATTCTAATTGATTTGTCCATTAAGCCCATAATTAATTGTTCACCTTTTAAGTCAAACATAGATGTTAAAATTCCATTTTCACCATCTATTGATCCTGGAACAGATGTTTGGATTTCTTGTTGAACTAAGGAGCCATTTTCAAGATCCCAGAAACCCATATGACCATCATCACAGCCGGCAAACATTAATCCTTTTTGTTCATTAGTTGTTATTGTATTAACTATTATATTACCTTCTGTTATGCTATTGTGATTTTCGAAATATTGTAAATCATTGATATATTGACATTGATTACCCAAATGAAATTGCTTAAACCCATTAGTTGAACCAGTTATTAATTTATTATCAAATGTGGTAAAGGATCGGACACCCTTTGAATGATTAGTTAACGTTGTAAGACATTTACCCATTCTGATATCCCATTTTTTAACAGTGGAATCTAGTGAAGAAGATATTAATTCGTTATTTGTTAGACTTTGAACCTTTGTAACACTTAGTTTATGACCTGAAAGTAACATGGTTTCATTTCTTGTTCTAATATCCCATATCCTAATACTTGAATCTCTACCAGCAGTAATTAACAAATCATTATTATCCGTTTCTAAATCGAGCGTGTACACAGCACTTAGATGTCCATGATAATCACGTATAACTAAATTCTTTTCTAGATCCCAACATTTGACTGTTTTATCCTCAGAACAGGAAAATAAGTAAGGATGTTTGGGTGAAACTTTTAAACCTCTTACTGCCATAATATGTCCCTGTAGTGTCAACTGAAGCTGATGACTGTTGATATCCCATATTTTGATTGATTTATCACTTGATCCAGAAACGTAGAATTGTGATTCAGGATCTGTACAAAGTGATGTAACATGCCCTTGATGAGCAAGAACAATTTTATTCAATTTCCAATCTTTATATTGTCTTTGTTTTTTGTTTTTTGATGATGAATCATGGGAAGATTGTTTTTGAGGTGTTAATTCATTAACGATTGACGTGAATAATGAACTAGAATTTTGTGTCATTATTTCTTGTGATTGTTCGCTTAATACTAATTGTTGTGAGTTTACAACATTTGGTAAGTTCAATTGATCAAATTGTGGATTATTTAATTGATAATTTCTTAATTTAAGTAATAGGTTATCATTTTTAGGATTCAAATGCGAATATTTGAATGTTAAATTGGGTTGTAATTGCCTTTTAAAAAAAGAATTGGTATACAATGGGTTATCTTCAACCTCTAGTGGTTCAAATGGAAATAACAAATCTTTATTAATGTTAAAATCATTGAAATTTGCCATGTTTTATACTTGAAAAAAGGATGTTGATATTTTTTTTTAGATATTGAAAATTTTCTCTTCTGCATAGGGAAATTGCAAAAAATTTTTTTTCACTTATTAATCAAACACTAGTATCTTTTACTACCATAAAAAGAGGATATTAGAGATATCAAGATGGATGAGAAAGAGTTTACAGAACAACCAGAAGAAGGAGATGTTATGATTGAAGAACAAGAAGTTGGTGAAGTTGTTGATGACACTAAATTAGATCAAAGTGAGCCAATGGAAGAAGAAGAGGAAGATGACGAAATGAATGAAGGTGGTTTACAATATGATGAAAATGGAAATATTGAAATTGATATGTCTAACAATTCACAAGCATATTTTGATGATCATGAAGACTCAATTTTTACAGTTGCAACTCATCCAACATTGCCAATTGCAGTTACTGGTGGTGGTGATAACTTTGCCAATTTATGGATTACGCATAAAACAGGACAAGCACAGTTGATTAGTAAATTGGCAGGTTATGGTGAAAGTGTTATTGCATCTGCATTTACCTTTGATGGATCATATTTAATTACTGGAGATATGACAGGTAAAGTTATTATCTATAAATCTTATAAGAAGGGACAGTCATGGCTTCCATATGAAAGAGTTCTAGAAGACGTTGAAGAAATCACATGGATTAAAGCACATCCACAACAAAACGTATTTGCATTTGGTGCCATTGATGGCTCAGTTATGGTTTATCAATTGGAACCAACTTTAGATTTAATATTTTCAGGTTATTCACATTCATTAGAGTGTACAAATGGGGAGTTTGTTCAAGTTGATGATATGGATAACTTAAAATTAGTTACAATTAGTGAAGATGGATCAATAATTGGATGGAATTGTTTCACACAACAGCAAGAGTTTAAATTCGATGCCAGTAATTTGAAAGGCCTTACACCACCGTGGGTTTCTATTGCTGCAAGCCCAAATACCAAGATTGTGTGTGTTGGTTCAAGAGATTCTCAAGTTGTTATAATTAATACAGAAAACGGTTCATTGCTAACTGCATTTACTGCTCTTGAATTGAAGGAAAATGACAATATTTATGATGCATCTATTGAATCAATTTCTTGGTGTGATCAATTGAACTTGATGGCTATAGGATTAGTTTCTGGTGATGTATTTATTTTTGATACTAATACTTGGAAGGTTAGACGTACATTGAAATGTGAAGATGCTGTTACAAAGTTACAATTTTTAAAGAGTACACCGTTATTATTTGCTTCTTCGATGGATGGTAAGGTTTATAAATGGGATGCTAGAACAGGTGAATTATTATTCAAATGTGTCGGTCATCATATGGGTGTTTTAGATTTTTCAATTGATTGTTCAAAGGAAAGATTGATTACTGCAGGTGATGATGGTGTTGCATTAGTTTATAAATTTTAGTAATTCAATAAATAAATAAATAAAATAATCTATGAAAATATTTAAAATATAACATTATGTACTTAATTTTTGATCAATTAAATCATTAATCACTTTGTAAAGTTGTGATTTTGTATTTTGTAATTGTCCTTGTAGATTTAATTCAACTTGACGAGCAATTAATTTACCAGTTAAATCAACTTCAATATTGCACCAGTCATTAACTTGTTTTGAAGCAATGATAACTTTGGTTTGAGTATATGCCACCATCATTATCTGGAAAGTTGACTCACTATAATCCACGTTTGTCACAGTTAAAGAAACACCATCAATACAAACAAAGCCTTTATGAACAATGTAATTAATAAAATCACGATCTCTCAATTTGAATGTAAATTTAATGGAGTTTGCTTCTTGTTCTTTCTTAATTATTTGTGCAATCGTATCAATGTGACCCTGAACCATATGACCACCAAATCTTACTTCACTAGACATTGCTCTTTCTAGATTAACAGCATCACCTTCCTTCAAAGATCCTAAATTCGTCCTTTTTAATGATTCTTCAGAAATTCCCACCTTAAATGAATCAGCATCAAACTGTGTCACTGTTAAACATGTTCCATTAACAGCTATAGAATCACCTAAGTGACAATCATTTAAAATGTCACTTGCATTTTTAATCACTAATGAAACACCATTTCCACCTTCTTCTGTTGTATCCATAACCGTATATGACTTCACCACCCCCATTATTTCAACAATACCTGTAAACATCTTTTTTTTTAATATATTCTATTTTATAAGAAACCCTAAAGTTTAAGCTTATTAATAAAATATAAGGGGGCAAATTTTGCTCTCTCTCTCTATGTGCTGTTTATAACAAGATTTCTCACCTTCGCCTACTTCTTCATCTTCTACTCTTTCATTTCAAAACCTTCTTTCTATAGTTGGAATGTACAACGATTGCCTTGAAACGTGTAGGAGCATTTTCAGCAATCATCTTATTGTATAAGCACATACGTACATTTGGGGGATATATCACGGTTGTCACTGCAAAGAATAGAGGGGCCCCTCTATTCTGAACACCCATACGGTGGCAGCGGTAAACGACCCCCGTACAGTCACTGACACTTTACAGAGGCCACTGTCTTTTCCTTAGGGAACTCCATAGACAACTGTGCTTTTGAAGGTGTCATATATCTTGATCACATCTTTTGTGTTTCCTTCTCATTAGCGGATCTCTTCGTATCATTCGTTCATGACCTAAAAAAAAATTTTCCATTTAATACGTAATAGTATAAAATGGAGGGCCTTGCCTCTTATCGTAAAAGTTTGGGTTAGCTGTCTTCTTCTTGAATTAAAACAAATGTCTAAATTATCTAACTCTATGAAGGTTGTTGTTATTGGTGCCGCAGGTGGTATCGGTCAACCATTATCTCTATTACTTAAAATGAATAATCATATCGACCATTTGGCTCTGTATGATGTTGCCAACGTTAAAGGTGTGGTAGCAGATCTTAATCATGTGGATACCAACACAAAGGTTACAAGTCATTTGGGAGCAGATGAATTAAAAGACGCACTTATAGATGCTACATTTATCATCATTCCTGCTGGTGTTCCTAGAAAACCTGGTATGACTAGAGGTGATTTGTTCAAAATCAATGCTGGTATATGTTATAATCTAGCAGAAGCTATTGCAATAAATGCGCCAAATGCTATTACGCTGGTTATCTCAAACCCTGTTAATTCTACTACTGCTATATTTAAAAATGTGTTCAAAAAATATGGTGTGTTCGACCCTAGAAAGTTGATGGGTGTCACTAACCTTGACCATGTTAGAGCTAATGCATTTTTAGCGGGTGAATTAGGGGCAAAGCCTAGGGATCACAATGTTATCGTTGTTGGTGGTCATTCAGGTCACTCTATTGTTCCAATATTATCGCCTTACGGATTAGACCAATCCGCATGCGATAAACTTATCCATAGAATCCAGTACGGTGGTGATGAAGTCGTCGAAGCAAAACAAGGTGCTGGTTCAAGTACATTAGCCATGGCTTATGCTGCTGACAAATTCTTCAATACTGTTTTAAAAGGTTACCTTGGATTAGAAGAAATTGCCATGAGCGCTTACGTTTCATTAAATGATGAATCTATTACAGGTGTCACCGAATTAAAGAAGGGCTTAGCTTCCATATTAGGAAATGATGAACTGGTTCCTGAATTCTTTTCAACCCCTGTTACTTATGATAAAAATGGTATTAAAGATTATCATTGGGAATGGATTAACACCATTTCTGATAAGGAAGCCGAGCAAATCCAGCTAGCTGTCGATTTCATTAACCAAAGTGTTGAAAAAGCTTTAACTTTCTAAAATAAAATATTATATCTCTGTGTCTATTGTATAAACACCCTATGCTAGTTATTTAAATACCACTCTTATACCTCCCTATTCCTATTTTGTTTTCAATATATTTTGTTTGTTTTTGTTTTTGTTTCTACTTCTACATTAGGCTAGTTACTTAATCAGATATATTTTTCATCCAAACCGTATTACAAACTCCATCTATCAACCTAATTAAAAATAATTTTGACATCATACCACAAAGACGCTTACGTATTATCCCACCTTTAAATAAAAAAAAAGTAATCCCACTAATAAAATCCCCTAAGCGATAATGATACCTATCATTACCATACTTAGTATTGATCAACTTTTAAAAAGTAGAACCAAACCGCCAACGATCTCTCTTGTAACACATTCCTTAACTTTATTATAACTTGTCAGACATCCACCAGTTCCCACCCAAGAAGGTCCCCTCCGAAAAGGTACACCTCCAAGGGTAAAGATCATTGCTCCTTTATTTGAACCAATAAAGGTTAAAAAAGGAATAAAAAAGGGGGTAAAAGGACATGCTCTATCCAGATAACCAGATTGCTAAGAATCGTGATTAAACTGTAATGATAAAAACACTATTTAAACCATCTCACTTTAAAGGTACTGGGGTATCTATCTCATCAACCAAGTTTGGAACGGTGACTCTTTAACAAGAATCAAGAGAGACGAAACCTATAGAAATGATCCTATGAAGTACGTCGACGAGAAAAGAAACTAAATTAAAATGTTGAATAAGTGGTGCAGATGGGCTCCTTTTATACTTGAAAAATCCAAATATTTGCTAATAAAAAAAATTTCAAACCCTAATTAGGGTTTCTTTTTTAGGCAGAGTTAACAAAATATTTAGGGTTAACAAAATAACAGGGTTCGCATAGGTTTATAATGTTGTAGACTCTTCTTAAATAGTCTTGTGCTCATTAATACTTTTGTATTACAATCTAAATTACAATGTAAGATATTTTCCGAAAATGCTAAATTAATGACTTTTAAAACTTTATTAAAAGGAGTTATATAAAAAACTTTAAAAAAGATGATTAGATTAGATGTAACCAATTCTGTTGGCAACATCTAAAGCATCGTGATCAGCAGTTAATCTGATGTAAGCCTTCTTGGTACCGTTTGGTCTAATCAAAGTGTTAACCTTCAAAACTTCAACTTCGTAAAGTTCCTTAACAGCTTGCTTAATTTGGTGCTTGTTAGCCTTTAAGTCAACTTGGAAAACAAGAGTGTTACCGTCTTCAACCTTCTTCATAGCGGTTTCAGAGTTGATTGGTTGTTGCAAAACCTTGTAAGCATCCATTCTGTTGTAATGTGGAACAGACTTGGTGTACTTTGGAGATCTAGCCAACTTCAAGGTCTTTGGTAATCTGAAGGTAGCGGAAGTTCTAACCTTGAGAGCCTTGGTGGAGTTAACACCCTTGAGGGCAGCCTTCTTAGCGCTTTGAGCCTTAGTGGTTGGAGCCATTGTTGATAGATGAAAGAAGAGATAATGATAGTAAAGGTTTGAAACTTTTCACCTTCTTAATTTTTCTCTTCTAAGGGGAAGGAATCATGTAATAAAACTGCGTCGTGCGACATAAAATAATGTTGCAAAACCCTTGGTCAAAGCACGTGATATAAGCAGGGTTTGAGTTCTAAATTTTTGTTTAAATTGAAATGCTCATTTTTTTAATAAAAAAACCTTATCTTGTAATATATACATGTTATACCTTATTAACAGTTACACTAGATTCTTCTTCTAGCAGGTGCCTTATTACCACCAAAGGCAATTGGTGTAAGATCACTCATTCTGGTAATATGATCTCTAATACCATTACCCTCTTTACCCTTCAAGGCATCAAAAAATGCATTCCTACCTTTACCAAATCCTCTAACAATAACCTCTAAATTACCACACTTTTGGAACATCTTTTTTTCGTTGATAGTTTTAAAAATAGATGATGATAATTGGAAACTAGCTTCATATTCACCCCTTTGTGCTTTTCTGAATCCTAAATAACCTGTTGATTGTGAAACACAAATTCTCTGTGGCAAAGTCAAATAATAAAGAACTTGTTCGTTAAATGGTAATTCAGGATTCAATTTACTGTAATTCTTATCACCTTGAACTCTGGTTAATGTTAAAAATGTGTTATTTTTGTTGAACCTAGCATGAAGAACATATTTGAAAATTTGAACATCGCTAACAACCTTGGATTGTTTGCTTAAGACACTTGGGTTTAACTTTGCTTGTCCAAAGGTTGGCGCACCAGCACCAACTGTTCTGGAACTGCTGAAAAAACGCTGGAAGGTTTTCGAAAACATCTTCTTTTGTTGGCTTTTAAAAACGAATTGTTAAAAGAGTTTGAACGTTCAAGAAAAAGTTCAACAACTGCTGAAAAAAATTTAAAAAAATATGAAAATGTGCCAAAAAAAAATGATGAATTATTAAATTTTCTAACTCTAATTATCCTTTTCCTTGAATACAATATTAAAAATGTACATATTTTTGGACGTTTCTGTTGATCAAAAAAATATCGGAAGAATTGTTTTAGAATTATTTACCCAAGAGGCTCCATTAATTTGTGAACAGCTTGTTTCATTGGCAAAAAACAATGATTTAAATTCTTTGAATGTTACAAAGATTATTAAAAATTTTATGATTCAGACTGTTTTACCTTCAAAATCTATTAATGTGGACAATACAAATGAAAATTTAGTGAATATTGACAAGCCATTTCTTGTTTGTATCTCAAATTTGAATCCGCTATCTATATTTATTACTTTGGAATCATCGCCTCATTTAAACAAGAAACATGTAGTTTTCGCTAAAGTAATTCATGGTAAGTCAATTATTAGGTACTTGGAAAGAATACCTGTCAAGTCAAACAGACGAATTGAAGCAGATTCTTGGGTTCCTGAATCAAATATTGAAATTATAAATTCAGGTATTTGGACACCAAATCATACATTACCAAATTCAATTGCATGTACTGATAATATTGGTGGGGATATCTTTGAAGAATATCCTGATGATAATGAAGAAATTGAAGGAATTGACTTTGATTCACCAGAATCTTCATTTAAGGTTACTGAAATTATCAAATCTTCTGCAACAATGTTGTTGAAGAATGGTAAATTAAATGATGCACTTTTAAAATATCAAAAGGCTGTTAGATATTGTAACGAATTATTGCCTGATGATACAAATAATAAAGAATTTCACGATAAATTTCAATTTCTAAAAATGACATTATTCCTAAATATTACTTTAGTTGCACTAAATTTAAAAGATTACCAGCTATGTATTAACTATTGTCAATATATTTTAGCAATGGACAATGTTAATTTGAATGAAACTCAAATTTCAAAGGTTTTCTATAGATTTTCAAAAGCCTATTTAGGCTTAAATAAATTTGATCTGGCATTAGAAACACTAAGAAAGGCCAACGTGATAATTCCAAATGATAAGATTATTGAAAATGAGCTTTTAAAAATAGAAGCATTAGAGTTACAAAATAAAAAAGCTGAAAAAGAAAGATATGCTAAGTTTTTTAGTTGAAATTCATCTATAGCGGAGCTTTTTTTTAATAAAAAAAAGAGATTAAATTTTTTAAATCCAATAGATATTGAGAAAAAACAGAAAAACAAAACGGCAGAAAACTTTAATGTATGCTTTAAAGCACTCCTGTTAATTGTGTAATGAATGATGATTTAATTAATAAGTTTAATAAAGTTCAAATAAATATCAACAACACAGGATCCAAAGTAAGCCAATTGACAACATCTTTTGTTAATAATGATATTCCAATCAATAGTAACAATAGAAGGAGATCTTCAGTTCTTCGCAGAATGTCAATTGGATTTCCACAGGAAAAGTTGAAAAATGTTCAAATGATGATGGAAGAAAGGACATGTGATGATGATGATGATGATGATGATGATGTTTTGTATAGAAGATCCAATTCTAAGACACATGTGCAAATTAGTGATTTTAAAAAAATGTGTGTATTAGGTCAGGGAGCTTATGGTAAAGTTTTGTTGGTTAAGAATAAAAATACAGGGAAATTATTTGCACAGAAGGAATTAAAAAAGGCAAGTATTGCATCAAACAATAAATCTATCGAACGAACAATTTCTGAAAGAACTATTCTATCTAAGATAACAAAACATCAAAATATAGTTAAATTATTTTATGCACTTCATGATGAATCAAAACTTTACCTTTTAATGGAATTTATACCAGGTGGAGAATTATTTCAATATCTTGCAAAGGAAAAGTTTTTAAATGAAAGACAAGCATCATTTTATATATCACAAATGGCAATGGCATTGAAATATTTACATTCATGTGGAATTATTTATAGAGATTTAAAACCAGAGAACTGTATGTTAGATAAGGATGGGTATTTAATTTTAACTGACTTTGGGTTAGCAAAACAATCTGTTGATGATTTAAATGAAGAATGGTGTAATTCAATTATTGGTACACCAGAATATTGTGCACCAGAAGTTTTAAAAGGTTTAGATTATGGATTTAAAGCGGATTGGTGGTCTCTTGGATGTGTTACATTTGATTTATTAACAGGAGATCCACCATTTACTGGTAATAGTCACAACACTATAATTAAAAAAGTTTTAAAAGACAAACCAAAGTATCCATTCCATGTTATGTCAGAAAGTAAACAACTGATTAACAAATTACTTGAAAAGAAAGTTGAAAAGAGATATGATATCGATTCACAATGGAATCAATTCCAAAATTTAGGATTCTTCAAATATTATAAATTTAAGGATATTGAAAACAAAAGTGTTAAACCACCAATTTCTCCAAATATAACAAACTTAGAGAACGCAGAATGTTTTGATACCCAATTTACAAATATGAAAATTAGTTCACTTAATATTGATATTAAAGAAGGGGAAAAAGGGATATTAGAAACCGATGTATTTGACGGCTTTTCATTTACTGCAAGTGGCAGTTATTTCAATGATTAGTATTCATAAACAACAATATTCAGCTTGGATTCAATTAATACTTGTTCAGTATATTCCCATGGGACACCAAATATACCTGAATTAATCTTTGGCATAAAGATATCAACATTATTTGGAATTTTATTTTTCAAATCAATTATTGATAATTTTGTATAATTAACTATATGTGAAACAGAATCAGATCCATCAACGCTTGTAAATAAACAAACTATAGAGCAATCCTTTTGATCAATTATTAGTGAAGAGCCCAGTAATTCCTTTGTTGAGTGATCATTACAATATTGTTGATAAATATCGTATGCAGTTGGATACCTTTTTTTAAATTGTAAAGCAATTCCACCTCCCCAAATACCTCTACAGTTACAAGCATGTACTAACGTAGGTTTTTGAACTTTTTTTACAACTTGAAATAGATCACCTTTGATATATGTTAACATCATTTAAAAAAAATTACAATTGAGTATTAAATTTATTAGCTTTCTTCTTTTTCGTTTTTTTATTTTTTCTCTAAATTATAATGGATCCTGAATTAATTAGTGATTTAACTTTATTAGATAAAACATTTAGGTTTGAAAATTTAAGTATTAAGAATAGGTTACTTTCGATTCACAAGGATTATGATTTTTTTCAAATAGTTAAAGCCAAGTTTCCCTGTTTTAAGATTTATCCAAATCAAAGATGTGGACTGTGGTATGTTAAACCATCAGAATATGAGCAAAGTGTTTATTTTAAATCAACAGATGGACATACTAACAATTGGGGATTTTCAATTAGAAGGTTAAATTTTCAATTGATTAAAGGTTATGGAATCATAATTGATTCAACAAGACGTGGGAAATTATTTCCAGATTCGTTATCAAAGACAATACCAATTTGGTGTTGTATTTTAAATAAGATATGGGATCCAGAGAGTCAATTTGAAAAAGAATTAAAAGTTGATTATTCAAGTGTTTCGAATTTAGAAAAAGAATTAATATTGGATAAATTATATTCGATATATGATGATTTAAAACCATATTTAGGAACATCGTTAAGTAAGCAAACGCTTGAATTAAAAGGAATGAAAGGTAAATTAGAGCCAGTATTCATTCATCCTGGAACAAATTTGAATCATATTGAAACTGAAATAAGGGATCTTGAAGAAAAAAATCATATGCCAATTATTTGTTTAACTGTTAGTAAAATGGTTAAAGATGGAGAAGATAAATCAATGGGTTTTTCATATGTTCAAGGAGCTGGTGATGATCATGAATTATGGTCTTTAGGATTGACCCCTGAGTTATTTTGGAATAATCAGAAGCAATTATCATTTAGTAACTTAATAAATAAAGCAAATGATGAAATAGTTGAAATTATTGAATTTATAGTAAAAAAAGGAAATGATAATGGAATACATGATGAGATTTGGAAACAAATATGGAAAGTTAATGAAAATATAAGTTTTGGAATTATTGAACCAAATAGTACAATTGAAAACGGTTCAAATAAACGACAATTTGACTTAATAGTCGTATTGGAAGGTAGTGTTAAAAATAATTGTAAGGATGTTCATGTCTTTAATTTAGAATCTAATTTAAAAAAATCAAGTAAACAGCTGAGATTAGAATTACCAAATATAATGAGCATTATTGAACCTATTTTACAAGCTAAGGGTAATGTATTAATATTATGTCAAAATGGATCAGATTTAAGTCCTTGTGTTGTTCTTTGTTGTTTAAGTTTGTATGAAAATAAAATTTCAAAGGTTAGTATAAGACAAGATTTAATAAAGTTAATTGAATTAAATTCAAGTGTCAATCCAAATAGAGCAAGTTTAAATTCAGTTAACTCTTTTCTAATGAAATGACTTTATATGTGTATATATTAATATGTTATAAATAGACTTATACTTAACCTATATTATGTAATCATAGCACTCTTTTTAAACATGTAAAATTTTTTAACTTTAAATCATTAAAATGGAGAGAAAAATAAGTATATAAAAAAATATTTTTGGCTCTTTTTAACAATAAATCCTTTTCAATTGCTTTTAATTCTATGAAAAGAAAGTTAAAACCTTATAAATAACCTAGCTTATTTTTCTTTTTTTACCTTAAAGTTATACTGCATTTAGATATCTGCATTTCAAGTATTATGACAATCACCATGTTGTAAATTTGAATGCAAAAATCACATGGAGATTGTGCTTACGTAAGCATGCGGTAAAAAATATATATATAAATTTAAAGTTGAGATATTATTATTTTACAATCAGGTGGTTTGGTTTATAATATTTATTATTATTAAAGTTCATTTTTTTTTCAATAGATTAAAATTTCATTAAGAAACGTTATAAATAAATAAAAACCATAAAAAATATTTAGTTTATATAGATTTAAGCGGACTTAGCAACGTGTTGCAATAAGTCAACAACTCTGGTAGAGTAACCGTATTCGTTATCGTACCAAGAGACCAACTTGACGAAGGTTGGGGTCAATTGAATACCAGCCTTAGCATCGAAGATAGAAGATCTGGAGTCAGAAAGGAAATCTTGGGAGACAACAGCATCTTCAGTGTAACCAAGGATACCAGCCAATGGACCTTCTTCAGAAACCTTCTTAAGAGTAGCACAGATTTCTTCGTAAGAAGTTTCCTTCTTTAAGTTGACGGTTAAATCAACAACGGAAACATCAACAGTTGGGACTCTGAAAGCCATACCGGTCAACTTACCTAATAATTCTGGAAGAACCTTACCAACGGCCTTAGCAGCACCAGTGGAAGATGGGATAATGTTACCAGAAGCGGTTCTACCACCTCTCCAGTCCTTGTGGGATGGACCATCAACAGTCTTTTGAGTAGCAGTGATGGAGTGAACAGTGGTCATCAAACCGGATTCAATACCAAAGTTGTCGTTAATAGCCTTAGCTAATGGAGCCAAACAGTTGGTGGTACAAGAAGCATTGGAAACAATGTTCAAGTCAGAAGTGTACTTTTGGTGGTTGACACCCATGACGAACATTGGAGCATCAGCAGATGGAGCAGTGATGATAACCTTCTTGGCACCAGCAGTGATGTGCTTACCAGCACCTTCAAGAGTGGTGAAAACACCAGTAGAGTCAATAACGTATTCAACGTTTTGCTTACCCCATGGAATTTGTTCTGGGTCTCTTTCTTGGAAGACTTGGATCTTCTTACCGTCAATTTCAAGGAAGTTACCTTCAGAAGAAACGGTACCCTTGTACTTACCGTGGGTGGAATCGTACTTGAACATGTAAGCAGCGTATTCAGTACCGATAAATGGATCGTTAATAGCAACGACGTTAATGTCATCTCTGGAAAGAGCAACTCTCAAGACGAGTCTACCGATTCTACCGAAACCGTTAATACCAACGTTAATAGCCATTTTTAATTAATTTGTTTTTGAAAGTTTGAATTAGATTGAAATCTAATGTGTTTGATGAAGAAATAATATCTTTAACTTCACCTCTATACTAAGGGAGAATCCCTCTCCTTTTATACTTGAAATAATTAATCGGACCTCGCCACGCGGAATGCATTTGTGATCACCTTAGTTGTCAAAGTGGCTACAAAATTTATGGAAATCATATGGAAATGCTCTGCTATTCCGAGCAGTGGTTACTTCCTTCCATGTCTTCTCCTATTCTTCTATAACCTTTACCTTTAACTAGCCATCGTCTTCACCTTCTCAATGATACCCAAATTAGCCTTCAATTGCCTTTATATTGCGTTTGTTTCACCACCTCCGGCGAAGACCCCCCCGGGGGTTAGGAGAGAATCAGCGGAGAGTCCCACACCGTGCTCAGCGCTCGGCTTTCTGTGAGCGTGGGGGCGCAGAGCACGGGGAGAGTGTCGGATATACGGGTATCGGGTAAAGATAGAATAGGATTATTTACTATATATTAAAGAAACATTATTATATAGGTTAGTTAATTAGTTAGTTAGTTATATTCGTTTTTCCAGTATAAACGAAGATGGGATTTATTGCCAAGAAGAGAGATTTTAGTGACATCAGCAGAATCTAAAGTCCATCCAAAGGCTCCTTGAAGTTCAGATAATCTTTGGGATTTGGAAGTAGTTGTGATTGGAATAATGTTTCTTTGAATAACCCATCTGAGAATGATCTGTGCATCAGTTTTACCATACTTTGAGCCCAATTCTTGTAACAAGTTGGCGAATTCTAAGCCTGGTCCTTGAGAGAGGTCACCCTTGTATAAAGGGGCCAATGGAGAATAGGCTTCAATCTGGACACCATGAGATTGACTCCATTCAACAATACCGGGGGTCTGATCTTGAAGAAATGGATTGAATTCAATTTGATTGACTTGTGGATTGGTTTTGGTGGTGTCCCATATTTCTTCAAGGTCCTTGACACTAAAATTAGAAACACCAATTTTCTTGGCTAAACCTTCATCCAAGGTTTGTTGTAGATATTTCCAAGCTTCTTTTAAATCGAATCCATGAGTTTCCTTTTTAATAAAAGGTGAATGAATTAAATACAAGTCCACATATGGAGTTTCAACTTCTGCTAAAAATTTCTTTAGTCTTGCATATGGATTCTCAGATTTAGAATGTGTTGTAAAAGTTCCATCACCAGCAAAGTACTTTTCAGTGATGAACAATTCATTTCTTGGAACTTTAGTGTTTTTGAGGATTTGCTTTAATTCAGCATCATTACCATAAACTTCAGCAGAATCAAAATGAACAAATCCAGAATCTAAAGCTTTCACACCTATATCAATCAATTCCTGATTTAGAGGTAAATCTGGGGTTTTCTTAAAGAATTTGGTTCCAGATCCAAACCCCAATTGTGGGATACCAGTAGTAGTAGAAGTGATAAATGTCATTGATATTTGTGTGTGTAAAGTGTTTAAGTTTGTTAGTGTGTGTGAAATCAATGACTAAAGTGCTGTGGATTTGTAAGCCTTTTTATACTTGTCTTGTTATCCACACCTATTTACTTCGTGTTTAGTAAACAAACTGCTAAATGTGGCACTTATATATACGATAAGAACACCGGAGTTTGTCCATGATATTTATTGAATCTCTCCGCTTCTAATGGTTTAACTGTGGTGGCTTCAACAATGCTATATCATAATGCAGCCTTGTACCTTCTATCAGTTTGTTCGATCGTTTTCAATTTGCCACAAAGATCGGAAATACACGATTTAAGGCTGTGCAGCTAAAGTGAAAATTTTACTTATAGAAAAGAAAAAAAATTTTTTATATATATTTTTTTATAGAATTAGAACAGTTTTTCATCTATCTCTTCCTTTATCTGATTGAAACATGGCTAGTTCAAAGGGTAAGAGAGCAAGCAGTGGGTCCAAGGATTCCAAAAGAATAAAAAAACAAAAGAAAGAAGTTGTTGAAGAAGTTGAAGTAGATAATAAAGAAGTTGAAAAATTAGATAATGAGTTTGATGATGTTGAAGCATTGTTAGAAAAGGAGGAAATTGAAGAAGAAGAGGAAGAAGAAGAAGAAGAAGATAACAATAAAGAAGAAGAAGAAGAAGAAGAAGAAGAAGAAGGAGAGGATGTTGAAGCTAATGAAGATGCAGACGTCGACTCTGAAGTTTCAACTGATGCTACTCTTTTCACTGAATTAAATCTTTCAGGTCCAACTCTCAAATCTATTGAATCAATGGGATTCACTAAAATGACTGAAGTTCAATCACGTACGATCCCTCCTTTATTAGCAGGTAAAGATGTTCTTGGTGCTGCTAAAACAGGTTCAGGTAAAACTCTTGCATTTTTATTACCAGCAATCGAATTGCTTTATTCATTAAAATTTAAACCAAGAAATGGTACTGGTGCAATTGTTATTACTCCAACAAGAGAATTAGCACTTCAAATTTTTGGTGTTGCTAGGGAATTAATGGCTAATCATTCACAAACTTTAGGTATTGTTATTGGGGGCGCTAATAGAAGACAAGAAGCTGAAAAACTTTCAAAGGGTGTTAATTTACTTATTGCAACACCGGGTAGATTATTAGATCATTTACAAAATACTCCAGGTTTTATTTTCAAAAATTTAAAAACTCTTATTATGGATGAAGCTGATAGAATCTTAGAAATTGGATTTGAAGATGAAATGAAACAAATTGTTAAAATTTTACCAAATGAAGATAGACAAACAATGTTATTTTCAGCAACTCAAACAACTAAAGTTGAAGATTTAGCAAGAGCATCATTAAAGAAGAGACCTGTTTATATTAACGTTCATGAAGATAGAGATACATCAACAGCTGACGGTTTAGAACAAGGTTACGTTGTATGTGAAAGTGATAAAAGATTTCTTTTATTATTTTCATTTTTAAAAAGAAATTTGAAAAAGAAGAATAAGATCATTGTTTTCCTTTCATCTTGTAATTGTGTTAAATATTATTCAGAATTATTGAATTATATTGATATACCAGTTTTAGATCTTCATGGTAAACAAAAGCAACAAAAAAGAACTAATACATTTTTTGAATTTTGTAATGCTAAACAAGGTATTTTACTTTGTACAGATGTTGCAGCAAGAGGTCTTGATATTCCTGAAGTTGATTGGATTATTCAATTTGATCCACCTGATGATCCAAGAGACTACATTCATAGAGTTGGAAGAACAGCAAGAGGTAGTTCAGGACGTGGTAAATCACTTATGTTTTTAATTCCACAAGAATTAGGATTCCTTAGATATTTAAAAGCTGCAAAGGTTCCATTAAATGAATTTGAATTCCCAGAAAATAAAATTGCCAATGTTCAATCACAATTAGAACAATTAATTAAGAATAATTATTGGTTACATCAATCAGCAAAGGATGGTTACAGATCATATTTACAAGCATATGCATCACACCATTTAAAAACTGTTTATAAAGTTGATAAATTAAATTTATCAAAGGTTGGTAAATCATTTGGTTTCACTGTTCCTCCAAAGGTTAATATTACTATTGGTAATATGAATACACCAAAGTCAAAAAAGAAGTAAAATTATGATTTTTTTTATATATATGTATGTATATATATTATATTATATTATAAATTGTTTAATTTCTACCAAGTAAAGTTAAAAATTCATCTCTTGTCTTTTGTTGAGATCTGAAACAACCTAACATACAAGAAGTAGAAGTGACAGCACCTGTCTTTTGAACACCTCTACTAACCATGCACATATGTGTACATTCCATAACAACTGCAACCCCACGGGGCTGAAGAATTTCACTAAGAGCAATGGCAATTTGCTTTGTTAATCTTTCTTGAACTTGAAATCTTCTAGCATACATTTCTGCTAATCTAGCCAACTTAGATAATCCAAGAACTTTTTTATTTGGTATATATGCAATATGACATTTACCAAAGAATGGAACAAGATGATGTTCACAAAGTGAATAAATCTCAATATCCTTAACAATAACCATTTCATCATGATCTTCTTCAAAAACAGCTCTTTTGATAACATCTTTAATGTTATCTTCATAACCCTTAGTAAAAAACAGCATTGCTCTTGCATAACGCTCTGGTGTTTCAAGAAGTCCTTCTCTATTTGGATCCTCTCCAAGTTCTTCAAGAATGGTTTTAACTGCACTTGCAATTCTCATTTCTCTACCATTCTTTTCTTCTTTACTTGATTCTAAACGTAATCTGGCACCTTGTGATGGCCAAGAAAGTCCATCTGAATCAATTGGTGGGGTCAAAGTATATGGCGATGCAGGTCTTGTATTTAATGGAACTCCCGAAAGTTTTTTATACCATGGTTCCTTACTTGGAACAGGATGGTTTGTATTAACAATTTCTCTGTTTTCTTCTTGTTCGTCACTCATTTATTGAATTTGTTACTTTCAATTTGTATTAGAAATCTGTTGATGAAAAAAAAAATTTTTCATTTACTATATTTTTTTTTTTCTCTTTAAGTTTGTGTATTATTATCTTATTCTTACTCTGTGTGTTTCAATGAAGTCTCTGTGGTCTCACATATCTTTAGCTTTGGGGCTTTTAGGTGTGGTGTTATTACTGGCACTTGCTGCTGTGGCCCCCATTGATATTATAGTACAGTCCAAGACAAACGATTCTCATTTAACTACAAACACTATTATCATTCTATCCTTTGTGGCCCTCTTTGTCTTTCTCTTTACTGTCTTACAATTACATAGAATAACTTCACATGTTCGAAACATCAATTCCATACCCAGCGTTTGGTTACCAATCACTAAAGAAGACATTGGAAAAACTACAGCTACGTTTGTTACCCCATCTCGACATCCAATGGCTAACAAATCAGCACAATGAACTTCCTTGGGGGTTAGGCCAGACAGTGACACTTTTATATAGGAGTACTTTTAAAAAAAATTTACGTTTTAAATAAATTTCCTTCATATTTTTTAGAATATGGCAATGGACACCCTTCATAGATTAAGATGGGCCATCGTGGCAATTTCCTCCCGTTCTGTCTCATTTTGATTCAAGGAAAAGAAGGAGTCAAGATGTCTTGTTTGGATTCGAGTGGAGGGGAACCTCCTTTTATACTTTTTTTCTCTCCTTTAAAGGGCTTTGAGAAAAAAAATTTAACCCTTTGCTTACATAAGATGCTCATGATTAGAAGTATAGAAGAAGAGATATATAAAGTTAAGAGTGATAATGAGGAGGTTTGGGTTCCTCTGCAATGGCTTCATATGTAGGAGGAACTTCAAGATCCCAAGATACACCCATACCCGATCTTTCAGTTAGACATGCACGAAATTGCATACGCAGTACTCTTGCAATACCGGTTGGAATACCCTGAACGTTGTTCATGGGACTACTTTTATTTCCTGTGACAGGTTGAGGACCAACTTGGGCATTTTGAAAGTCACTGGCATTGAGTCCAACTCTTGAAGTGGATCGATTGCTTTCATTAGTTGATACTGTATGGTGTACTGGTTGTGAAATATAAGGATGTCTTGTGCTTTCACTTGAAGCCTTTTTGGAAGAAGTATTATTAAATACTTCTTCACCAACAACAGCTTCTAAAATCAAATTATGCGAGACAAAAATGCCTAATTTTGAATCATCCATGTCCACAGAACAATTACATTCATTGCTGTTGGTTTCATAAACATTTGAATCAAATAATGGCGAATTACAATTATGTGATGTCATTGAGGACAGATAACTAGTAGCATTATTAAATCCAGGTGATATTAAATCACTAATTGGAATTTCTACGTTCATTTCAATTCTACCATTACCACTAAAGTCAGATTTCCAACCGGATTTCAATTCACCCATTGCTAAAGTCTTAATTTCTTCAACATAAAGTTCAGGATCATTCTTAGCAACAACAATTTCATCTGGATTATCCAATATAGCCATACCACTTTGACTTCTATTATTACTTGATAATGTATTGCCTAATCGTTCATCTCCAAAAGACCAAGTAGTTGCCAATGGTCCCATTTCATTAGTTGGAACAACGTTAAGTGTCTCTTCAACAACAGGATCTCGACCTTGTTGCAAATGATCACGCTCTGTTTCAGCAGCAACTCTAGCAGCTTCTGCTAATGCTCTTGCCTTGACAATTTTGTCAGGAATTTCAAAAAAGAAGTTTAATGTCTTGTGACCCATACCACCACTTGATTTATGAATCTTTCTATTTCTTTGTAATTTTCTCATTTCTTTTTGTGATTGACTGAATTTATCGGTATGTGATATGCAATGGTTCAATTTAACAATTACTGATTCTTCAAATCGCCAATTTAATTTACGCATTCTCCATCGTCTATCAGGCCCAACAACATGATCCATTCTAATTTCAACAGGAAACACTGATCTTGGATAAACAACATTGGGTATTACTGCCGATGCTGTGACTTCAGTTGGTGGAAAAATTCTAAGTGAATTCCTATCATGTCCTCTTAATATTGATCTTCTAATCATAATTGGCATTGCCATATTAATTATGTCAGATATCCCATTATTTTTAAATTTAACAATACAAACCAATTCATATTTAATGTAACTTCCCTCACTTAATGAGCTTGATGCTGGTAAAGATCCTGACAGTATATCTGACAATGGATAAGAATGTGATTTACCTTGATGAAAAGTCTTTGCTTCAGGTAGTAGATCCCAATGACTGATTTCTTCTATATTTCTTTTACATTCTTTACACGTTTGTAATGCTTGAGAAATGAATGGTTTTGAATACTGCGTTATTTGAATTAACGAAACTTCAACACTTTCAATCATCGTATCTTCGATAACATCAACAACAACATTTCCTGAAAAATAAGAGCCCGAAGACTCTCTACTTGTCCCATACATTACAATTGGTGGTGTTTCAATATTAATTGTGACTTTAATCGTTCCATAATTTGGGATATTACATTGTTGAAGATGATACTTATCATTATGCAGTGTCTTGTGAGCAGATGAGCTAGACCCCTGAGATGTATTTGATGATTGTGATTTCAAAGTAAGCGATGATCCCGACCCACTGGGTGATTTTAGTGTATTAAATATCTTATATATAGAAGGCATTGTTTGTTATAAGATACTTTTTGCTTCAAAGATATAAAATAAAAGGTGTATTTCAAATTTCTTTTTGGCAAGAAAATGAAAAAAAATTTTGGAAAAAAAAATCTGAATATATGTTGAATGATGCTCATGATATCAAAATCATTGATTTGTGGAGCCAAACTCATGTATACACGATCTTGTTATATACAGCATAAGTTAACATATATACTACTGTTTTCAAATTATCATACATACTAAATTTTTCAAGTTAAAAACAAACAAATACAATATTTCTATCTATTCTACATATTCTTCAACCTCAACATCTTCTTCAATCAATTCTGTTTCATCAATCCCCCAAAGTGTTATATTAATTCCACTTAATCTCTTATATAAATTTCTTGCTCTAAGTGCATGATCTGCCCCAATAGTTTCCTTACTTGGTCCTTTGACTTTTGGTTTTCTAGCTTTATTTTCTTTCTCTTGTTCTTTCTCTTGTTCTAATTTTTGTTCTTCTGTCTTTTCATCTTCTCCTTCTTTAACCTCATTCTCTTCATTCCACTGTTCGGCAACCTTTTTTGCGTCTTCAATTAATCTTTGCTTAGCACCTCCTTGAATACTTTCCAAATATTGGAAAACAACATCTTCCTTTTCATCAGGTATTAAATTAATATGTTTCACCAACCAATTTTGTTGCTGCTTAGAAAACTTCCATTCTTCCTTATTATTAACAAACGTTGAACAATATGTCCAATGTGATTCAATTGATTCTAATTTACGAACCGATTTTGGTTTTTTGTCCTTTTTCTCTCTCTTTGGACGTTTTTTCTCGTTTTCCTTTTCCTTTACTAAAGGTTCTTCAGCTGAACGCTTAAGTGACAACCCTAATTTCTTCCAAGCTGGTTCACTTGTCATTGATCTCTTGTCTTTAAATTTTTCAATAGGAAAAAAAAACTAGTGAAAAATTTAAATATAAAAAAAATAAAAAAATCATCAAAATTTCCACAATAGGAAAACAGACTCAGCATTTGAATAATGTCTGAAGTAAGAAGATGTTAGAGAACACTATACTGTTTTATTATTAACTATGTGATAAAAGCTATGAGAAAAGTGTATTATAATATTTTTTTCAAGAACCAAATTTAAACAATTTTGAAATTGTGAAAAGCACTTAATGATAATATGGCTATAAACTATTTATTTATTGTCAGAGATATACATATTTTTCAATTGACCATTAACATAATACCTATTGTTTTCTATAAGGTTTTCTAACGGTTAGAAAACCTTATAGAAAACATCTTTAAAAAAATTAAACTTTATAAATTAATCTGAGGCCGAACCTGATGATTAGTATTACAATATATATATTAATTTATTGCTTAAATTTATATATATTCAGGTATAGACACAACAAGTTTTTTAAAGCTTGTTTTGTGCCAGAAATAAACATTTCTCCATAATTCATCCACTATCAATTTGTCGTTATTTTTTGAAACACGTAAATTTTTCCCAGTGTTGTTGATTTCACACCTTTTTACTTTATTTAATACATACTTGAAACAAAAAGATCCATGTCGAATACCAACACAGAAGCTTCTTTAAAGGACATCTTTGCTCTCTTTGACCGTTCTGCATCAGGCAAGGTTTCTTCCCAAGACTTGGGTGATTTGTTAAGAGCCGTTGGTCACAATCCAACCCAAGCTCAAATTTCTAAACTACAAGAAACCCATTCCGGAGATATTGACTTTGATACTTTTAAGTCATTGGCTAACGACACTTCATCATTACCTCCTGTGGGGAAACCAGAAGACTATATTAAGGCATTCCAAATCTTTGATAGAGATATGACTGGTTTCATTTCATTAGGCGAACTTAAATATATTTTAACATCAATTGGTGAACCACTTAATGAAAATGAAGTTGATGAATTATTGAAGAATGTTCAAGTTAAAGATAACCAGGTTGATTATGCCGATTTTGTTAAATCAATCTTAGCTCAATAAGTTTAATTTTTTTAATTTATAAAACTATTATTATAATTTAGCTTCGTTTTATAAAACCTTTTAAAGTAAACGTATTTCATTATTCATCATTCATGTAAGAATTGGTAGAAAATTTCCAATAATCATCATTGGAATACCAAAAACATCTCTTTTTAAAGTCCATGTACAACTTGTTCGAATTCCTCTACCCTTTGGTGTTAAAAGTGTACATTCTGTCATTGTTGCACCTTTGAAATCACCAAAAGCAAGTTTAGAAAACAACCTAAAGTATTCAACACATGATTTATCATCCATTATTTCAACAACAAACGTTGATTTATCCAAAAGTTGTTGCTTAGTCCATCCTGTTAAAACGCTAAATTCTTCACTAACATAGGCTATTTGCGAGGACCTTCTCCAAACAATCGTTGGGGTTCCTGAAATACCAATGTATTCATTATATTCTAAAAGAGTTCTTTGAAAACATTGTTCTGCAAAAACTAGATCTTGCTCTTTTAATCTAACCATTCCGGCTATAAATGATGGCCTGTATTCTGCCATACTTCTAGACATTTGAAGTAATGGCTCTTTTGAAAATCTTCTTTTCAAATAAACATTGAGATCATGATACGGTCCAACGTATAAAAATGGATCTTTAATATTAGAGTAAATCTCTTGTGGTGTGGAATAAAGAATTCCACATGGTGAACCTAAAGTTGAAGGTTGTTTCATTAATTCAATTTTATCTTCTTTTAAGACACCTATACTAAAACTGATTCCGCTTCTCCTATTTCTTTGCTTAAATGCTAACGGGTTTTGTTTCTTGAACTCATTAAGTTCTTCAACAATTTGTGGAAATGTGTAAGTTTTTCTACCATCCATCGTATCCATAGTACCAATAAAATATTGGTTAATATGTGTATCAAAAAATGAGTCCGGAGGTATATGATCAAATAGACTATGATCAGATAATCTTGAATGTATATATCCCGGCGTTATTGGCTTGGAATTACTTTCACCATCATTGTCCGATTGTGGATTTGATTCACTCTGCGTCTTATAACCATTTTCAAAGAAACCATTAAGTACAGTAGAGCTTAGGCCATAATGTGACCCCTTTGTTAACGGTGATACAACAAGCATACCCGAATCACCTACAGTTGTAGTGCTTAATCCCCCATTCTTGTTCGGACCACCATTCCATCGCTGATATGCCGTAATTTCATCTTGTGAACTAGTACTTTGTGCAGGTGACACCAAGGTTTTTGTATTTTGATTTCCATTATTATTACCAATCATAATAGATGCTAGTACTTCATGTTCGGAGCCTGCAGCATTCGATAAAAACTTATCACCAGGTGATGGTTCCATTAAATACTTTCGTGTCTTACGAGGGGCATCTTTACACGAGGACTCTAACCCCCTTTTTAGACACCTTGAACAGGGTCGTTTTGCTTCACAAGTAACATGTGCTGCCTTACAGTGAACACACGCCCTTGAAACCTTTACAGCAGGCACTCGACGTGGTATTTTCCGTTTTGTTTCCATCTTTATCATTATAAAGAACGGATATATCTGAGAGAAAGTTCTCTTAACGGAAAATTACCTGATTTATACTGAAAAAGATGAAGAATGAAGCAAAAGAGAGAATATCACAAATATAGACAAGAAGAAATATATAGAAAAGTATTTAAGATTGATATTGTTTATTAGAAAGGCTGATATGATTGTATTTCATCTGCTGTGAAAATCCACACCACATAATCGTTTGACATTTGATGTCAAACTAGTTATTCTTTACAAATGGTACTGTAACAAACGTTAGAATCCAAGATAACACTTTATTTGAATTGAAGATTAATGAATTCATTTGTCTACGTTATTTTTGTTAAATTATGGTATTGAATTTATTAATTTCCGGCTCTTATTTAATGACATTTAACGTACGAGATCAATCCTGAGCAAAATTATTAGTTGGCTGTAATAATGCTCCTATCATTGATATCAACTCCAAATAGTGAAGGAAATTCACATTTGAATCCATGTAAAATCTATGGTTATTATATGGCACTGATTATAGTTGAAAAAGTTTTAACCTTATTAATCAACACCTGATGTCTTTGATCTATGTGTGAGTTATTTTCCCATTAAATTTTCACTAGTTCACCAGTAGAAAAACAAAGTATAATTATATTACATAATAAGTAACGTTTTTTCAATTATTAGAAAAAATATTCTTGTATTTATGCAGTTAGAAAAGCAATATGCTGATTTGGAAATGAAAAAACACACATTGATTGGTATTTTTGTTATAATAAATGCAAAAGTGGAACATTAACTATAGCATGCTACTTTTTTTACTAGTCAAATTTGAAAAACATTATATGATTCTTAACCTAACCCAAAATTTTTCAAACTTCACAAATTTCTTTAGTTCTATTGGATTTTCAATATATAGTTCAAAAAGCGTTAAACACTGAAAAAAAACTTCAACACCATTTTTGACACCAATTTCTTCATCTTTCAAACATGGAACAAGCTGCCATCGCCGCTCAATGGACTGCTGTCGCCTCTGAAATTGCCTCTCACGTTGAAGCATTGAACAAACACTTGGCTTCTTCAACCTACATTGCTGGTAATTCTGCCTCCGATGCAGATGCAGTTGTTTTCAAATCTATCGTTGAACTTGCATCAAAATGGACCTCAGCTCAAGACGTTGCTGCTCACAGACATATTCTTAGATGGGCCGATCTTGTTCAAAACACTATTGTCACTGATAATGCTACAAAAGTAACTGTTGACTTTCAAATCGAACTTCCAAGAGAAATTAAGGAAAAGCCAAAGAAGAAGGGTGCTGAAACTGAAGCCCCTGCCGCAGCAGCTGCTACTTCTGTTGCTGAAGCTGGTAAGAAGCAATCTCAACCTCCAAAGGGTAAGCCAACTGATCCAGAAGCAATTGCTAAGGCCAAGGCTGCCAAAGAAGCTAAAAAAGCTGCTAAAGCAAAGGCTAATGCCGATGCACAAGCTAAAGCGCAAGCTGAAGCTGCTTTACCACCATCTCCATCTCTTATTGATCTCCGTGTTGGTTTCATTGAAAAGGCTATCAAACACCCTGATGCTGATTCCTTATATGTTTCAACTATTCAAATGGGTGATGAAACTGGTCCAAGAACTATCTGTTCAGGTCTTGTCAAACACTTCTCACTTGAAGAAATGCAAGAGAGATATGTTATTGTTGTTGCTAACTTAAAACCTGTCACTATGAGAGGTATTAAATCATTTGGTATGGTTCTTTGTGCTGCTAATGCTGAAGGTAAAGTTGAATTTGTTAACCCACCAGCAGGTTCAAAGGCAGGTGAAAAGGTCTTTTTCGAAGGTCATGATGGTGTCCCAGAAAAGCAACTTAATCCAAAGAAGAAGATCTGGGAAGCTATTCAACCACACTTTACTTCTTTAGATGACTTTTCAGTCGTTTATCAAGAAGAAGGTAAACCTGATGCTAAATTGGTCACTAAGACCGGTGGCGTCTGTAAGAACTCCACCATTGTCGGTGCTGACATTCGTTAATTTCTTGTATATCCACTCCGCACAATTATACTTCTTAATAAACCTCTTTTAGGCCAATCATATTCCATATAATAATATATATCACCATTATTACATTTTTTACACTTTACACTCTTTTTCTTGTAATTGTTGACGAATGAAATTACTAGATCAAACTCTTAACAGAGATAATTCAGGTTCGCTTACAGTAGTACCACAAGATAAAGAAGATCTTTGGACTCTTTACAATACTATTCATAAAGGTGACAAGTTGGTACTAAAAACCTATAGAAATATTAAACCAACACCACAATCAAAGTCACAAAGGAAGTTATTAACATTACATCTAAAAGCAGTCGATGTTGAGTTTATTGCTAGTGAAGGCCTTTTACGTATTAAATCTCAAACAACTGAACCACACGATGATGTTCCTTTGAATTCTTTTCACACAGCTGAAGTTCTTTTCAATTACCCAGTAACTATTTCAAAACAAGAATGGGATCAAATTGGTCTTAATAGTATTTCCGATGCTTGTCACATTGATTCAAAAGCTGAAGTTGGGGCAATCGTTTTTGAAGAGGGTGTAGGTCATGTTTGTATACTTACAGAAAATATGACTGTTTTGAAGGCCAAAATTGAAAAATCAATTCCAAAAAAGAGACGTGGTGACTCAAGTTCTCATGATAAAGCTGTAGATAAGTTCCTAGCCACCTTAGTTGATAGTGTTTTAAGAAATTTAGATTTGATCAATTTAAAGGCAGTCGTTATTGTTGCTCCTGGTATATTAGCTGATAAGCTACTTAAATTGATCATTCAAACATTAGAAGCAAATGGAGACAAGGATCTTATTAGAACCAAAGAAAAGTTTGTTACTGCAAAATCTAGTACTGGTTATTTACAAGGTCTTGAGGAAGCATTAAAAACTCCTCAATTAGCTAAGAGATTGGCAGATACTAAAGTTCAAAGAAATGTTGCATTATTTGATGAATTCATGGCTAATTTGAATTTAGACAACGGTAAGGCATATTACGGTGACAAAGATGTTCAAAAGGCTATTGATTTAGGTGTAGGCGTTATTAAAGTTTTAATGATTACTGACACTTTATTCAAAAACGACGATATTCAAAAACGTAAACATTATGTTTCAATTACTGAAAGATTAGAACAAGAAGGTGTTGAAGTTTCTATATTTTCTTCCTTACATGATTCTGGTAAACAGCTTGATGGCCTTACAGGTATTGCTGTAATATTAAATTATCCTGTTCCTGGCCTTGATGAAGATTCAGATGATGATGAACAAAACGAGGAAGAAAATGAAGAGGAAGAAGAAGAATTCATTGAATGAATTCCAGTATGCATTCAGATTTTTTCAAGTATCATTTTCTTATTTATATACAGTGTTTTTATTTTGTTTAATTAGTGTGATTTATCTTCAAAAAACCTATCACTCAATCTCTTAGGCTGAATTCCAAACCATTCTTTTAAATACCATACATCAGCACCTCTAATAAATTGAAGTCCATCTTGTGCCATACCAAACCCAACACCAAGCTTACCACCCTTATTAATTAGTTCTTTAGCTTGAACTTTGGTCATACCTTTTGACCAAGCGTAACCAAACCCTGGAAGACAAACTGCCATAGCAGTATTAGCCCAATCCCTTTTTCCATCTCTTAACCAATCTATTCCAGCTTCTAATCCAAAGATAGTGACAACAAATGCACTTAATCTAAAACCTGTTTGAAATGCTAGAGCCATTGCTGATTTTGTACAGTAATATGATTTACGTTTGTGATAAAAAAACCAACCATTATATGATTTTGGTAACCTATGTGCATTGGATGCAAGATACTTCAATGAAGCTTGTGACCATCCATGAATCATACCACCGATACCACCAATGATACCAGCACCAAGTCCAAATAGTGTCAAACGTGCTGGAACTGGTAATCCGAATCTATCATTAAACGACTCTTCCTGCATTTCTTTAAAAGTAGAAATGAGCGACTCTTGCTGCTCTGCATTTGTTTGTCCGTTGACATTCAACGAATCAAAGTCTTCTGGTGTAATAGATACCATTATTTGATTCTAATTTGATTGAATAATTTATAGTGAAATATTTTTTTGCGCTTTCAATATCTTTAGATATCTATATACTTTTAAACTAGTTAAAAGAAAAGTAAAGATGACTTAAGAAACGTTTTAAAAAAATGCTAAGTAGATGTCCAAATTTTGTTTATTATAACTATAGTATCATCCAAAGTTGAGGCTTTCAAATATAATTTAAATTTAAAATTAAAGTTTTAAATTTTTAATATCTAAAAACTTTGATACATTGGCTTTCAGTTGAAATATAAATACAATTTTGTTTTCTAAATGAACTGTAATTATGCCAAAAAGGTCAAGTTTAATTTGTACGTATAAATACTATTATAAACACAGTATATGAATTTTACTATAAAGCTCATATGCTCGGCAATTAGTATATTAAACGTTCAATAAGTTGATATTGAAAACCAAAAAACATATAAAAAGTAAAGTAAAGCAACAAAACAATTACACAAAATAGTATACATCTAATTTTTACTTTAAACAAAATAAAGAAAAATAAAATTTTATTCTACTTTGTTTTGTGGGGCCTCTTTTATTTTTGTTATCAGCATTAGCATTCAACTAAAGTTTGTTCTTTAGTGAAATGCCACGTCCACAATCACAGACCCCATTGATAACAAGTGAAGTGACGTTTAATGATACTAGAAAACGTCCATTGAGTCTTTTTATATCAGTAGCAATTGCAGCATTAGCATCTGTGCTATATGGTTACCATATGTCTGAACTCAACGCCCCTTCTGAACTAATCAAGGCAGAATTAGGTCTTTCTGATGCTCAGATTGGTATAGTCACGTCCGTATTTTCATTAGGGGGGATGTTGGCATCTTCTCTATCATCTTCCATATCGAATAAGTACGGTTTACGAAAATCTTTCATGCTAACACTTGCATTGAATTGTTTAGGATCATTTATTGAAGCTAGATCAAATAATTTTACTAGTTTATTAATTGGAAGAGTTGTATCAGGTTTGGGTGGTGGGTTTGCTATTGTTTTAGTACCATTGTATGTTAATTCGGTTTCCCCTTCTTCTTTAACAGGTCTTTTAGGATCAACGACACAAGTTTCTGTTAATTTTGGTATTCTTTTAACTCAACTGGCCGCATTAGCATTGGCAACAAAATCTCAATGGAGAGTCATTTTAGATATTGGGTGGATTATAAGTGGGCTAGGATTTGTTTTAACATATTTTCTTCTTAAGGAATCACCAAGATGGCTTGTTTTGAATTCGAAAAATGATGTACTAGGACTTCAAACACTAACACAACTTAGAAATGGTGATGTTAATACAGCTCAATTAGAAATACAAGAATGGAAAAATGAACATGGCGAAGAATTCAAACATATTGGGTTTTATCAATACCTTTCAAATTCACAATATGACAACTCCAAAATAATAGCAACAATATCAATGGTTGGACAACAATTTAGTGGTATTAATTCAGTTATATTTTATGGTGTTTCTATACTTAATGGACTCTTCCCACAATGGTCTATAGTTATTAATTGTTTAATTTCATTAGGAAATATGCTCATTACATTTACTGCTTCTCTATTTCTTGACACATTAGGTCGGAAACCTCTATTAATGACATCATTGCTTTTAATGTCTGTGTCATGTATTGGCCTCTTTTATGGAATATATTCAAATGGGCCTACTATTACAGTTTTATCAATATTTGCTTACGTTGGATCATTTGCAATTGGTTGTGGTCCAATACCTTTTCTACTTATTTCAGAAGTTTCTCAAAGTGAAGTTAAGTCAATTGCACAAGGATGGGCCACTAATTGTAATTGGGTTTCCGTTTTCTTAATTGGTACTCTATTCCCAATTTTAAATGATAAAATTGGTCCTTTAGTTTACCTTTTATTTGGTGTGATTGCCATTTTTTTTGCTATGTTTGTTTCTGATTTTGTTCCTGAGACAAAGGGTAAAAGCACATATGCTTCTGTCTGGGGTCTTGATACTAGACCTGAATAACCAGCCCTTTGCTCCTTTATTTATGTATTTTGTTTAATCCAATTAACTCCCTAAAAGCAGAAAACTTAAACCCCATATTTATATCACGTGCTTTAAGAGAGGGTTTGTTTGCTTATGTAATATTTTTGCAGTCACAGATATTTTTTTTGAATTCTAATTTTTACTATGTAGGAAAAAAAATAATTTTTCATAATTTTAAATGTTCTAATACATTTTTATTCTAAGTAACTGAAACATTAACAATGCCAACCAGATTCACAAAGACTAGAAAGCACAGAGGTCACGTCTCAGGTATGTAATTATGTTCATTTCAATTATTCAACTTTAAGTTGTCATTTTACTACCGAATTTGAACTAGGAAGCAGATTTTTGGATTTAATATTCTAATAATATTAAATACCTTAAAACTGATATGATAACATATGGTGGTATCTACTAAAGAAAGCCACTTAATCATAATTTGATGTCGCTTATTTTCTTTTAAGTGGTCCCTTCCTGGACGATAATAAAATGGGGGAGATTTATTTAATTATAAATTTCCATAATGATTCCCATAATAACAACTTAATACTAACATAATAATTTTATTTTTACTACAGCCGGTAACGGTAGAGTTGGTAAGCACAGAAAGTCTTCCGGTGGTAGAGGTAAGGCCGGTGGTCAACATCACCACAGAACCAATTTGGATAAATTCCATCCAGGTTACTTCGGTAAGGTTGGTATGAGATACTTCCACAAGCAACAAGCTCATTTCTGGAAGCCAGTTATTAACATTGACAAGTTATGGTCTTTAGTTGAAAACAAGGACGAAAAGATTACTTCTTCTTCCAAGGACGCTGCTGTCGTTATTGACACCTTGGCCTCCGGTTACGGTAAGGTCTTAGGTAAGGGTAGATTGCCAAACGTTCCAGTTATCGTTAAGGCTAGATACGTCTCCAAGTTGGCTGAAGAAAAGATCAGAGCTGCTGGTGGTGTTGTTGAATTGATTGCTTAATTTAACTTAATTCACTTGTATAAATTAATTAAATCAAATCTTGTCTCCCTTTACTATATATTTTAATCATTCCGGTATATAAACTTATTTTAAGTTTCTCTTAATAGAAGCTTGTTTATAGTAAAAGCAATGGAATGTTTAGGCTCTCAATAGTAACAATAGATCTTACTTTTAATGAAGTTTAATTTTATTCATTTTTGTTTGGCGTAAAATTTTCAATTATATTTTCATACTATTATTCCAATTCATATTTTTTATACATATAAATGTTTGCATTTTCCTCAATCAAGCATTTTATTAGATCTCATTCTACAAAAACAATTACAAGTTTAAAGTTTTTTACAAAACCTGATTGTCAACTTTGTCATGAAGCAAATTCAGTTTTAAGTTTAGCTTTAAATAAGTTGAATCCAGAAATGAAAATCCGTATAAATCCTATCGAATATATTGATATTACAAAAGATACCAACAAAGAATGGTTTGAGTGTTATAGATATGATATACCTGTACTGTGGATTGAAAGAGAAGGTTACAATAAGGTTGTGTTCATGCATAGATTTGATTTAAATGAACTTGTTGAGGAACTTGATCAAGAAATGTAAAAACTTATGATATGCGTGTCGTGTATATGTCAAAATTTATTTATCTATCCAATCATCTATAGAGCAAAGACAAAAACTAATTAAGGGAGTGGGGCTATATATAAAAAAGGATGTTTATTTCTTATGTTTTAAGTATGATGTTCTATTACCTTTTTCACTATCAAGTGAATTCATATCTGAAAAAAAATCGGGAAGTTCAAAGAACACTTCTAAATTGTTATCATTCTTACTTGTTTCTTGTTTAGATTTATTTTTAGGAATTTCAGATGGACTTGCTTGTGACGAAGAATCAATCAATTTTCTTTTTTTATTATGATTGGCACTAAAATTTGATTGATTTTTATTTTTTATTCTTTTGTTAACACCTTGAGGCTTCATCTGTTTGACTGTAGTTTTCTGTTTGACTTTAGGTGGAATGTTTTCCTTATTGTCAACTTCATTTTTAAGTATAGTGCTAGTTCTTGAAGGTGTAATGACAATTGAGCTGACATTCAAATCACTAACAATAGGTTTATTTACTTTACTCTTATTGAGCTTTAATTCTTTACCTGCCAATTCAACTTTGAAAGTACTAACATCTGCATCTAATTTGGAAATTCGTTCTTCTAATTCAATATTCTTATCTAATGTACTGTTTAAATTACTATTACTTTCGTCGAGTGATATCTGAAGTAACTTATTAACTTGTTCAAGCTCATTAATTTTAACATAGACATCATTGATTTTATTTTGTTTATCTTCAATGGATTTTTTTAATTGATCCTTTTCCTTTAATAACTGATTTATTTTGACCGATAGCTTTCCATTTTCATCGTTAACAGATTGTATATCTTTTGTACTTGTAATTAGTTTCGAAATCTGGTTTTTTTGCTCTGTTTCTTTTTTGGAATTACTTTTTTTTAATGAATTTAATTCCATTATTTTACCCTGCGCAAGTTCATTAGATTTTACAAGTTTCTGTTCCAAATCAAGAATTTTATTAGTCAACTGATTATTGTCAATGCTTAGCTCATCAACTTTCTTTTTAGCATTTTCCTTTTCTTCAATAATACAGCTGTACTTATTCTTCAACTCAGATTCAGTACGTGCAACTTCCTCTTCTTTTAAGTTAATCTTATGTTTAAAATCTGTTGTCAAAGTATTCTTTTCCTTTGCAAATTCTAAAACGGAATCATCTAACTTTCTTTCAAGTTTTTCCAATTCATCTTTATATTCTGATATATCTTTACTTTGCCTTTTAAAATTTGATGTCAAAATTTGATGTTCAGCTTTTAACTGTGAAATTAAAGCCAACTTTTGATCAATCTGATCATTCTGGGAACTAATAATTTTTTTTAAATCCATTTGCTCTTTGAGGAAACCCTTTTTTTCTTCTTCAAACTTTTCGGTCAATTGCAAATTTTTACTTAAATCAGATCGAAAGTCACTTAATATTAATTTCAACTCTTCAAATGATTTAGTTTTGGCAACTAGTTTTATTTTGTTTGAAATTTCATCAACTTTTTCTTGAAAACATTGTAAAAGGTTTTTATCAACGGATGAAATTGAATGAATGATATCTTGTACTGATTCCTTAACATTATTTACCAAACTTGAATTGGAAGAGTTAATAAGTTCAAATTGTTTTAATTTAAATTCTTCAGTTTGAGATGCTATCTGAGTAAGTTTATCAGCAAAATGGTTTTGTATTTTCTTGAAATTTGCATCAGCACTCTCATGAGCATCATCTATTTTATTATTAATGTTGGTTTGCAGAATATTCATAATTTCAGCAACATTGTTATTACCCTCTAATAATGAATTTAAAAGTTCTGAATTGCTTACAGTTTTTTTAAATAACTCAGACTCAAAACAATTTCTTGATTCCTGTAAGTTTTTTCCTAAATCAGTATTCTTGATTTTTTCCTCAGATAATCGACCTGATAAATCATCAATTTTAGTTTTCAAATGTTCGATTTGTTGATTTTTACGAATATTTGTGGACTGATTAATTGAAATTTGATCTTTAAACCCAGTAATCATTCCTTTTAAAACATTAACAATTTCACTATTTTTTGCACTTTCATCTTTCATTCTCCATAACTCTTCATTTAATTCCTTTGTAACCTTGGAGTTTTCGTTCAATTTACTTTTAAAAGTTAATATTTCTTCTTGACTCTTCTTTAATTCAGTAACCATTTTTAAACTTTTGTCTTTAATTTTATCAAGTATTTCTGTTTTTGCATTTAATGTTGATTTTATTTCGACATTTTCACTTTTCATTTTTTTCAATTTCGATTCTAATGATTCTTTAACCTGACTTAAACTTTTTAGAGCATTCAATAAATAATCCATTGATAAAGTGTCACATTTAGTGCCTCCATCGCTAGTTCTTGTTGAATTATAATCAGACACTAATTGTGACATTACTTCTTCTTCCTCATCTTCTTCTTCACCAAAACTTTTGGATAAATCAACTTCCCTAACTTCCGTTATTTGGAGTTCATCCTCTTCTTCATTATTATTATAGTTAATACTCTCAGATAAATTTCTTTCTTGTGTTTCAACAATTGTATTTTGATCTAAATCATTATTTTGCTCAACTTCTTTCATATCGACCTTTTTAGGTGTGCTCATCGTAATGTCACTTAAGTGACTATCAAAATCACTCTCTTTTGGCAATATTGTGTTTCCAGAGCCAATTAAAGTTAAGTCATTTGATGTGTTATTTGAAAATGATTTAGAACCAAAGGAAAACTTGGTTATAGGTTTATTAGTATTAGAAGTCCGAAAAAACCCAGACATTGTTTTTTACGTGTCACTTTAGTATTTAAATTACAAAATTCTTTACTAAAATAATCTTGAAATTGTGCACAATATTTTCTATATTCAATTGATTCTATTATTATTAACAAATATAGTTTTTTGTAAGAAAAGTTGTATATTAAGTATGTTAAAAGAGTAATAAATGAGAAGACTTTTTATCACGCTTCTTGGATATTTTTTTGTACTTGGTTATATGCTCAGCAGGAGTAACCTTAATAAAAGTAGTTTTATTGAACACAATTACACAGAAAAACTAAAACAAATTGAACTCTTATAAAAAGTAACTTCTTATTTATTTATAATGGAATTTTTAGGATTTTAAGTGTTTGTTTTGCGTAACTTATGAGAAGCCATATGACGCAAATATCCAAGCAGACCATGATTTTTGTTGGTTATTTTAACAAATATGTTACAATGGGGACATTGACCAGCTGGATAATATTTCCATATTTGACTTCTCTTTTCATACTCATAAAAAGTTAAAACACATGTTGGTGCTTCCAGAGTAGAACCATCGTCAAAAATTCCATGGGTATTCAGCAAGTGACCTCTGTATGCTGATTTTTTCCTATGAAAAAAGTTATTAGATGGATTAACAAAATCCATTGGACAATATGGACAATGGCATTCTTTTTCATCAGCATCAACTTCAACTTCATTACCAATTAGTGTTTTTTGCGGAACCATGAAGAAGAATTTATCTTTTTTATTTGCTTTCTTACGCTCTACTCGGTTTGGAGTTTCAAGTATAGCTTTTTGAATATCTTTCAGCATAACATCCATTGGAGGATAAATATCATCCCAAAATTCATTATCAAATTGAATATCATCTTTAGATATATTCAATTTAAAAACATTGTTTTTGTACCATTCTTGAAATTTATATTTGTAACAGTCAACCCATTCTTCATGGGTATTTGGATATTTTGGGTACCTACTTAATGAAGGGCTATACGCATTGTTTGATTTATGGTATTCATACACCCAATTTGGATCGCATTGAACCGCTATTTCCAAGGTAGGGCCTTGTTTAATATTGTACCTTTCCAACGCATTCCAAAAGATAGTAGTATCAATTTGATTAAATGTACATACTTTTAATTCTGTTGTAATATTTTTAATTCCTAAAACAGATTCACTTGAAACTAATTGACAACCTTCACATTCAGAAGAATGCCGCTGATATGATGGAAAATTATCAAGAAGACCGGTATCCTTTGGATGTTTTCTTTTCCTGCATCTTTGATCTTTAAATCTTTTAAGTAAAGTTTCTTTCCACTTTGCATCTGAAATAAAAACTGAAGTTTTACCAAAATGTTTTATTTGATTATTTGTTGGTGGTGTGGTTACTGTAGATGAACCAATTGGACTATTTTCGGCATTGGTATTCAACAAGGAAGATTTACTAGATGTAGCTGTTGGAAATGTTTCTAGAACTTTATCAGGCTCATGAATTTGACGATGAGTATTAATAAAATGTTCTTCTTTTGATGTTGGGGGACTTATTAATCGATCATGATAATGAGCAGTTTTGTTAATTGGAATTTGAAAAGTTTCAGATATAACACTTTGTAAACTATCATTAAAAGAACACATCTCTTTTTCAAAAGAGTTGTCCTTTTTAGATACTTCTGGATGATGATAGGTTTGATTTTCAAAAATTAAAGCTGTTGAAATTGAGTTTTGGATATGTGAACTGATAGTGTCATTCTGACTAAGGAAATCAGAAGTTAGTCTATTTTGATCAATTGAGTTGAAAAAAGTGTCTGACTGGCCTTTGCTTATTGTTTGAGAAAACATATTATTTCTCTCAGCTTCGTGTAAATTGGGACTAACGTTATTGTTTAGTCCATTATAAAAATTCCAATCAAGTGCATTGACATTATTATTTAAATGTGTTATTGAAAGATCATCATTATTCAGATTTGAAAGCAATGGGTCATCATATATTCCACTTTTCTTACTACATTTATAACTAGTATAATCAAATGTTTGCATTGTGTATGTTGTTATTGTAACAATTGAGAGAAAAATGAAATAGTTAAAAAAAAGAATAGGATAAACTAAACAGTAAGATCTGTTTAATTGTGTTACAAAGTAGGTTCTTTTCAGAGATTAACGGTGTAACTAATACTATTTTTAGTGGCAATGGCAGAAAATAAAATTTAGAGGTTTTTAAAGAAAAAAAGAGGAGTCTTAGTAGGAGTTCCAAAAAAAGGGTAACTTAGTTTTGATTAGTAAAAATCATGAGCGCCTTTTTTATCTTAATAAAAGTTGTGTACAGCATTCATTTAAAAGAAACAACAAATTGCGTTCATTAACAATGATTCTTACCCTAAAATATAAACAAACTAATAGGGAACATGAAACTGGGAAAGCTTATTGAATTATTGTGCCGGTGATCTGTTTAAAGTACCTCCGATAATTTGGCATAAAACAATTTGTAGGAAAAGAAATTTTCTTAAAAAAAGGATTATATATTATTTCCATGAAAGTATTGTATCCAGAAAAGTGCAAGGTGCATTTACAACCTAAGTTATTTAGCGGATATGAAGCGTTAAAAAATTTAATGCTAAGTTTTGAATTCAATCTTGATCTTAATTAAACACATAAACATAAAGTATACAATAGAAAGCAACTGTTATAAAATAAACTGATGGAAACACAAATAAAACTGATAAAAAAAGAGGTTTGAGGCATAAAAACAAATAATACAGAGAAAAGAGAGAATGGGGAATGTTTAAAACTTTTTTAAAGATGGAGATCCACATATAGGACAAATGATTGATCTTCAAATGAACAATGATCTAATCAACAATTTTTTCTGACAGCAACGTAAACAAAAACACATGAGATTAAACATCCTAGTTAGCTAATTTTAAACTAAGTTGGCTGTAGAGCCTGATGTGTTAAACCATCCATCAATGACTGAACTGGATAAAGATTCACTGAAATCAACATCATCATCTAAAACAACAATACTAATAGAAGAGTCTTTAAAAATGGCAGCAGCTTTAATCGTGTTTGTTAAAGGTCTGGCAATATAATCAGCAGAACCACCACCACCACTGTTGGAGTTTGAAGAAGCACCTTGACCATCATGTAAATGGTTAGTTAATTTATCAGAACCAGCAGAAAGAACTTCAAACAAATCTAACTCACCACAACCGGTGGACCAACAAGAGCAAGCAGAATTACCATATTGCAAAGTTCTTGGGATTTTAGCATTCAATAACCAAATAGCTGGCATGTCATATTGGTAAACAGATGAATCACCAGTTGCAGTAGGCATTTGAAATTCAAAAACAAATGCCTTTTCAGAACCTGAAAATCCATGATAAGCTGGAATATCTGTTCTGTAGTAGCCACAGTCACCACTAGATGAATCACTACAAGAAGAACCTGAAAAAATCATAAATTCTTTGTTTGAAGCGATGAGAACATCATTAAGGACTTGTGAAGAACCAGCACCATCGACACCGTTAGAAGCAGCAAATGAAATGGAATTACCAAAACATGAAGACCAAGTACCAGAACCAGCAGTACCTCCTTGGTGGTTCATGAAAACTACGTTAGTACCAGTACCTGGAGTATAGTATGAAGATCTGATCCAGCTGTTAGATGATGATGATGATGATGATGATGATGTAGTTGCAGCAGCAGCAGATGAGGAAGAAGATGTAGAAGAAGAAGAAGAAGATGATGATGATGATGATGATGATGATGAAGTAGTTGTTTGTTTGAGATTAGTAGTACCATCATTGGCAGCATCGGTTGTTGAAGTTGTCAAAGTCGTTAACACAGCAGATTCAGACTCAGCAATTGTTTGACCACTTGGAATATAATCAATGATATTCCCGTTAATATCTTTGTAAACAGTTTCGGTGACTTCTTGGTATTCAATTTTTGGAGCTCTTTTATGTTGATGATGGACATGTCTTGAAGTTGTACATTCTTCAGTATCTTCTCTCTTGGCTAAAGAACTACTTTTTGGATAATAAACACCAAATTGTTTTAACCTGATAGGACCCCTGAAGTGAACGGAAAGTTCTTCATCTAAAGGAGCTAAATTACCTGAAAATGATAATTGTGATTGAGAACAGGAACAAGAGCTTTCATCCATTGAAGTAACATCCAAGTATGATCCAGCAAATCCAATGCTTTTATACTGAATTGCACTTACTGAGTTACAATAAGTATTACCATCAATATATTCACAACTGGCGTTAACAGCAGTAGAAGAAAGTAAAGCACTTGTCAAAGTGTAAAGAACAGAAGTGGAAAATTTCATTGTTTATTATGATAGAGGAAGCTAGAATGAAGTTTATAAAAAGTTGCAATGGCTCTGATATATAAATATGAATAGGCTAATACAAGTGAAACAAATATGATCGGGAGTGGTAACTATATCGGGTAGGTTTTAGCTGTTGTTTCTTTTTTGTATATGCGTCTTTTTCGAAAGAGCAATGTCTTTTGATTTAAACAGATTCAATCTAAGGTAGTAGATAAGTGGTGAATAACACTAGCATGAGAAGTGGAATTCTCATTGCTATTATATGGAGCCTCCACCTGTCTAAAGCAAACGAGGCTGGCTTACCGCGTTGAATTTGCACCGCGTCCCTTCTTTTTTGGGCCTTAAACATAAACAACACGCTTTGCGCTGTGTTTACCTTTTTTAAACTACCTTTTTTCAGATATCATTATTTAAACTATAAAGACTACAAGGATTTCTTTCAAGCATTAATCAAACACCAAGGTATTGAAAGGATGGTAATTTTAATACCTTTGGGTCTAGACCTTATAATAATACTGAAGTATTATCATCAAAGTAGAGTTTCCAGTCTCTATTCTGCACAGAAGCGCTCCCACCAAAAACGGTGAGATGGTCTTATGTGCCTGTAGAAGACTATTGTCTCGACCGAAAACGTCACACTAATTACGACTAAAGTAGTAATCTTTGAAAATTCATGGGTAGTATAGTTTCAGTAAATAACTACCCTCAGTAAGGATGGCACTAGGACACAAAAGAAATAACAAAAAGAAAGCTTATTTCTTGAATTAGGTTATATATGAATTTTGTGCACTTTATCAAAGTGGGCTAAAATCATGCAACGCGGTAGCGAAACTACCTCCCATGAAAGTTTAGACATTATATTACAAGCCCTTGTGTGTTACTTGTGAAAAGAGAAAAGAATTAGGGGCTTAGCAAAAAGCAGCTTCCTAACTCTATATTATAAGGTAATTTAAGGCAATATGCTAAGTTGATATATTGGGATATATGATATCATAGGTTTGCATATATCCGCTCTTTTGTCTCTGTTTTTTTTGAATAACAAATATCCAATATGTATATGGTAATATAGAATCATCACGGAGTTATCAAACACTATTTTATTGCTGCAAAAGATAAAGTAAGTTCTAGACAAACATAAAAAGAAAATATAATTATTTTGTTGTATCGGACGGATAACTCTATTGATTTTCCATATCTAATATTTAATCATATTGGGAAACGCAGAAATTAAAACCGTTAAAACCAATTATACATATTGAGATCATTAAATATATCGGTTTTGTTATCCGTATGTTACTGTAACCGTTCCGCAGTTATGGAATTTAGTATCAAAAGGGGTTTAGGCTAGTACTTGCATGTAACTGAGTAAGATTTAGTATTAAATGGTTCTAAGTTTTGCTTATTAAAAGAATCATTTCATATACAAAAACAATACGTACTGAAATGAATCATAGTTTCTTTTTTACTATAAGGATATTGTATGATATTGGCTGTAGTACAACCTTCTTTTCTGCTTTTTGAATATTTATTTCTTGTGTTCCAAATCAATATTTCAATTATTGGTTCGATCATGAGCAGAATTATAAAAAAAAATTTCTCTTTTTATTTTGAATAAAAATTTCAATATGAAATAATAATGTTAAAAAGTGAAAAATAATTAATTTATGAAAGAGGAAAAGGAAATTCTTGAACTTCAGCCTTCGAAGTTAGGTACAAAACAGTATTGGGATGATTTTTATAAACTGGAAAATAAGAATTTTAATGAAAATCCCAATGATTTAGGTGAATGTTGGTTTAGTGATTCAAATGCAGAAGATAAAATGTGTGAATTCATATTCAATGAAATAACTCTAGATAAATTTAAAGTCTGTGACTTAGGTACTGGTAATGGGCACTTACTTATCCAATTATATGAAGAAGGTCTGAGAGGGGATTTAGTTGGTATTGATTATAGTGAAGCAAGTGTTCAATTTGCAAAACAAGTTGTTGATGACAATGGTTACGAAATTGACTTTTTTCAATCAGATATACTTATACAAAATGATGAATTCATTAATGGACATTTGGAAAATTTTAATTTAGTGCTAGATAAAGGTACATTGGATGCCATCGCTCTTAATGATACAAAGTATCATGATAATAAATTAGGTGTTGAGGTATACCCTTTAAATGTTGCCAAATTAGTTCAAAAAGGTGGCATTTTGCTAATTACATCATGTAATTTTACTGAACTAGAGCTTACAAAAATAATAACCGATAATGGAGAGTTTCAAAAATGGAAAACCATTGACTACCCGACTTTTGAGTTTGGCGGTCAAAAGGGTTCAACAATCTGTAGTATTGCATTTATTAAAAACTAGATAAACAAAAGGTATACAAATATTATCACTGTTTAGTTCCATCGTCGCTACCAGTTGGTTTTTTTGGAATTTGCTTTTGAATTGAATTGTATAATCCAGTAACATTATCAACTTGTAATTTTAATGCATATTGAATTGGTTCTTCATCGCTAACCGCTTGAATACGTAAAAATTTATCAGTGTGTAGTGATGATGGCATACCTTTAACAATACTAAAACCTTCAATTAATGGTAAGTTTAAAATCAGCTTTAAATTACCATCTTGACGCATAATTAACCTTGATGTATATAATTTAGAAGGTGATTCATTATACTTATTAACCTTGATAATACCTAGACCCTTTTCTTTCCATCCATCAGAAACATTTGCCAGCTCCATATAATATAATTTTGCTTTAGCTTGAAATAATGTTGTTTCATTTTCTTCACCTGATTTAACCTCTTGCTTTTCGAGGTGAACCTTTTTATAAACATCTAATTCAACTTTAGCTTTCGAATCCTTTTCTTCTTCTTTCGCCTTTTCACTTTCTTGTTCTTGTCCTTTTTCTTGTTCTTGTTCTTGTTCTTGTTCCTGTTCTTTCTCTTTCTTGTTGTTATCTTTCTCTTTCTTTTCAGGTTCATCAAAAATCGATTTTGATTTTACAGCATCTTGAAATGCATTCCCAAACGTTGAATTACTTCCAAAAACACTTGTGGATCCAAAGGTTGATGTAGAATTGGTCTTTCTGACTTTACTGTCACCATTTTTATTCTCTTTACTTTCTTCCTTACTTGGTATATCATCTTTTTTCTTTTCATTCCAAGAAAATGCACTTGTTGAACCAAACATTTTGAACTCACCCATCTGTCCAAAACCAGTTGTGGAACCAAAAATATGTTTAGGCTTTTCTTTTTGGTCCTTACTAACATCTTTAGAGTTTTGTTCTTTATCATCCTCTTTGCTGTTCTTGATTTGTTCTTGCATGACCTTTGCAGGCTTCTCTGTCTCTATTTTGGACCTTTTAGCGTCTGACTCTAGCACGCTGGCATCCAATCCAATAGACCTCTTTTGTTTGTCTTCATTTCCCTTCTTTAACTCACTCATAGACTACTAAACTGACTTCCTTAGTCTTAATTTACAAAAAGAAATGAAGTAAAACATACTTAAAACTATGTCACTAACATTAAAGCGAGGGTTCAACTTCTCTAACTATCAATGCTACTCCCAACGAAACTATAAACTTCTTTCCTAAAACGCTGTCTCTATCCCTTGGTCATTTCTCGTTAACTCCATGAATTATTCACCTACAACAAATGCCTATAACCATTAAAACACCCATTTTCCCACTTTTCTCATAGTAATCGACATGGCTTCTTCTTCTTTCCTTTCCATAGAAAATGAAATAGCATTCCTTACGTAAGCCCATAATTATTGTTTTAATTCAAAATCTTTTAATTAAAAGCAGGTATCAAACTAGTGTCAATGTCATTGTAGTCTGCGTCTTAACATTATTATATTGTTATATTATAAGCATATAAAACCTTTTTTAAATCACATATTAAGCATATTAAGTATTAACTATGTTTACCTTTTTCCGGATTAGGCAGGTGTTAAAAGGTTCTGTTGTGATTTGAACTTTCTTGACACATCTTAAACTTATAACCAAAACATCTCTTTCTTTACGACTGCTTATCAAAAGAAAAAAAGCACATATAAACAAAGTTACTTCTAATACTTTTAATCTATAACTTGGTCTTTAACTTTTGCCCTCTCATATAGTAATCGTTTAGCTTTTTCATTAATAAAAATCTAAAAAGCATTTATAAAAAATCAATATGGATACTTATTTAGTATTGAAAAGTGATCCTAATCAAGGAGCAAATCCAGTATTTGAAATATCTGACAAAAATCCAAATTCAATAGAATTTAGGAAAACAGGCACTATGTTTGATTTTAATTCAGTGTTCAATAACGCTAAAAATGAAACTATTTTTGACTCTATTGCTAAACCATTGATTGACGATCATTTCTTGCAAAACAAAGATGCTCTTTTATTTACTCTGGGTCCAACCAATTCTGGTAAAAGCCATTTAATGTTTAAAAACATTGATTCTATTTTACAGCAATCTTTGGATCATTTATTCAAACAAATTCAAAATCAGCTTGTTACTGATCAAACTAGGATTAAAAAATTGATTCCTGATGCCTTTATTGATAGCAATAGTCGGAATATAATTTCTGCCGATAATGAAAATAACAATGATAGAAATAAAGCTATTACTATTTCAATGTTTGAAATTCACAGAGATAAAATTAATGATCTATTATTAAAAACCCCTCCAACTAATCAAAAGACCGATCTTGGTATTATTACAGATAGAGTTGATGGAAAACTAAGACCACATCATATGACTAGACATATTGCAAGTTCCTTTGAATCTGCTTTAGAACTAGTTAATCGTGGCCTTTCGAATCGTCGTACTTCAAGTACGAATATGAATTCAGAATCCTCACGATCCCACTGTTTCATTTTTATTGATTTGCATGACTTATATGGAACTTACAGGAAAACCCATAGATTAACTCTAACTGATTTGGCAGGATTAGAAAGATCTAAAACTTCAAAAACTACTGGATTAGCTTTCAAAGAAACTAATTATACAAATAATTCCATGACTGCGCTTGGTCTTGCACTTGAAAGTCTTGCAATTAAACAATTTAATATGTCTTCTTTAAGGGCCAATAAATTAACGAGATTGATTATGACTGATCATATTAAGTCAAATATGGCGGTTTCTTTAGTTGTTGCATTGGATCCATTTGGTGAACAAGGACTCATTCATCAAACTTTGAGATACATTAACCCAATAAAATATCAAGATTTAAAAAGAAAGATTACCAAGCCAACCATAAATAGAAGAATCAGTCAAGGTACTCATCAGGGAATTATCACAGCATTAACAGGTTATGCTAATGAATGGAAAGATAAATATGAATCTTCCAAAGAAGAGTTAACTTTGAAAGAAAGTAGATTAAGGAAAGAACTTTATGAAGTGAAAGAGAGAGAAATTCATGATTTAGAGCTCTCACATAAATCAGAAAGGCAGCGTCTAAAGGAAACATTTGACGAAGATCTTAATAATAAAATAGATGAACTAAATAATATAAATAAAGGAAAGTTAAATGAACTAGAATCAATTTTAACACAAAGAGAAATGACTTTAAAAACTGTCACTGAAGAATCAAATGCCTTAAAAGATGAGTTGGAAAATATTTACAGGGAAAAATTACTTTTAGAGTCAGATATTAGACAAAATAAAGAAGAACTGAATACAAAAATCAATAAATTAGAGAATGAGCTACAGTTTTCGAATGATAAAGTCATTGAATCGCAAGAGGAAGTAAATGCATTGAAATTAGAAATTGAAGAATTACAAAGAGAAATTGAAGATCTTTCTTCACAAGTGGAATTGAAGAATGATACTATTAGCCAGTTACAAGACAAAATCGATAAGAATGGAAACTCATTGGATCAATTGCAAAGTGAAAAATTGGTTTTAGAGACCTCATTACAAAAATTAAACGAGGATTTAAAGCAAAAATCAAGCATTAATGATGCAATTCAAATTAAACTGAATGAAACTTTAAACTTACTTGAAACTCAAAATGTTCAAAATGAAATTATATCAAATAAGCTACTAGAAAATTCCAAGTTTTATAATGAAAATATTTCAAAATTTGAAGAAAATTTGAAAATGGAACAATTTAGAGTTGAATCACTAGAAAGTATGAAATCAAAACTTGAAGACCAGGTGAATAAACTTAAAGATCAACATTTGTTAACTATTAATTCAATGAAAACTGAATTTGCAATCAGGTTAACAGAAGAGCAATCACAATATGAAAAAAAAATTGATACTCTTGAAACATCTGTTAAGAAGCAAATGAGTGAACGTATACAAGAGCCAATTTCTGAAATTAATGAAAATGAAAAAAGGATACTTTTATATGAGGAAACAATTAAAGAACTAAATGAAGAAATTGAAGGATTTGAACTGAGTTTAGAAACGCTACACAAGCAGGTTCATGACACTTCATTAGAGAATAAGGAGCTTAACAGTAGTAATTCAAACATTACTAAATTACTTGCAGAAACCTCAAAATTAACTGAAGAATTAAAGGCTAAAAACGCATTAATAGAAGAAGAAAACGCTACACTCAGAAATTCACAAAAATTTCTTGATGAAGAAAATGCCCAACATATCGAGCAATTAAATAACTTAAAGGATCAAATGGAAGAAATAGATGCAAAGCATCATAAAGAGCTTCAAACATTAAATTTTGAACTTGAGTCTTTGAAAAAATTATTACCTTTAGAGCAGAATAAAAACAGAAAGAGTCTTGTTGATTTAAATACTTCATTATTGGACAGTGATCCCACAGAAGCATTTAACATAACAAGGGATGTCAAATCTTCTCCAGTAAAACCAACCTTTGATATTCATGAAGATGTTTCATCTAATTCTACACCATCAAAGAAAAAGGTTGGCAGACCAAGAAAAAATAAAACTGACATTGCACAAACTAAACTGGAATTTGCACAAGAAAAGACATCTGGAAAATACTCTGCAACATCTTCTCCAAAAAAAACACCATCTCCAAAAAAGACGCCATTAACTAAATTAGATGATTCTGTTATGAATCGTAAGGAAATGCAATTAGAAGCTAACAATGTCCTTGCAAAATTAAATGAAAAAAAAAGGAAATCTTCATCACCTTTAAAAACTAAAAAGAAGTTAAGAAAGATTAGTCTTGGTGACACCTCTCTTGATACTTTAGATTAAACTACAGTTGTATATCACTTACTTTTTTTGTACTTTTAATATTTTATAATGATAACACTGCTGAGCATACTATCGCTTAAAACTGCCGAAAGTGCGGAGGAGATTTATATGTTGAATATGTATGTGTAACGTCTTGCTTATTTACTGGTAAAAGAGTTTAGTGTATATGGATACAGGTTTAGTTAAACGACGTACACTAACAGGTTGTGGTACGTGCCGAAAAAGGAAGATCAAGTGTGATGGGAAAAAGCCACAATGTCAAAGATGTTTAAAATCACAAATAAAATGTGAAGGATATGGGATTCAACTAAGATTTGGCTCACCATATATCATTGATAATGATGGTAACATGAGTACCGCAAAGAAAGAGAATAAAGATACGAATACTAAATATCAAAGAAGGTTTATTCCATCTATGCAATTTAATAAGGAAGATGAAATATACTATTCATTTCAAGATATGGATCCCGATTTAAATGATTTAGAAACAATCGATGATGATACAAATGAACTAAAAAGGGGACCATTTAGGGTAATAAGATTTAAAATTTCTCAAAAATCACCAAAATTACCTTCAGTATCTAAAACTTTTAAATTACCACCAATTAAACAATTATCAAAGAAAATACCTTTACCACCAGCTTTAAATATAGAACAAGACCAAAAAAAATCAACTGTTTTTGAGCAAAAAATAGCAGCATCTCTTGAAAATTTACGTAGCTCAGCTCAAAAGCAAAAGAAACCAGATATTGTGACACCAAGATCACTCTGGATTCATCCAAGATTAAAAATTGATGCAATGTTAACTTATCAAACATTAAATGGGTCGTGTGATTTGATTACCAATGATTGGGAGCTAGTAAAAAAAGCAGTTTTTGGTAATTTATTTAATACTACAGATAATTTGAAGAATAAGATTGTTGATAAAATGTATTTAGATGATAATTATATTGAGGCCCAAATTACATATAGATCAAATGAAGTTATTAGAGCTCTGAGCGCAAATGGAGAGACCATTACTTCTGTTCAATCTTTTGCTTCACTTCTAAGAATGCAGAAGGTTCAAGGATTAGTAAGGTTATTTGTTAAATCACAGCCAAATATAATGTATCTAAGCTATAATGGATGCTTGTTTGATACAACTGTAATCCCCTTCCTCTATAAAATAGTTGGTGAATCACTTGTTTTTGACTCTTCTGCTGGCATGCATAGTGGTATTGATACCGAATTTAAAAACTACTGTGATATTATAAAACAAACATTTAGCATGATTGCATTATCAATTACTTCCTTTTCTCAATATAAATTATTATTCAGTGAGCATGGTATTTATGAAGCATCCCTTGGTTTTTTTAAATGTTTTATTGCGTTTAGGGAAATGTCATTGTTTTATCTAGCAAAATTATTAAAACCATTAATAAAAGATGGTAAACTTCATGAAATTTTGAGTAAGTTAATAAATGCAGGTCTTTTAAAAGAACTGGTTATTATTTTTATTTTAGCTCTTTATCAGGATTCATACGTTGATATAATTCATAATTACAAAGTTTTATATGGTGTATTACAACAAATGAAAGATTTTTACTCAACTTTGAATACAAAGGATGAACAAATGGACGATATTTGGTTATGGTTCAGATATTTGAATTTTTTTTATAAAACGTGTTCCACTATTGATTTAGATAACTATGTTATTGATGATGAAGGCTTTGAAGATCTTAAATCCGATTATAATTTAATTGATAAATTTGAATTTAATGACCATTTTGAAAAAAGTGAATTTACTAGAATTAAAATCAAATCAGTAACGAATAATTACAATGATTCCCATTTCACAGGGTTTGAAAAAAATGAAAGTGAAAGTGAAATAGAAAGTAAAAGTGAAAGTGAGAATGATCATAATGATGAAAACTGGAAAAAAGAAGAAAATTCTATATACAATATAAATTATAATTTAAATATTCCAAAGAGACTTGCAAATAGACCTAAAATAGAAGATAAACCACCTCGCACATTTTCAATTAGCTTCAACTACAATAATGATGATGACAGTGGTGATGATCGTAATGATGATGATGATGATGATGATGATGATGGTGATGATGATGATGATGACAGTCGAAGTTGTTCTAAAGAAGATACAAAACAAAAAAATATAGTTTCAAACAAACATATTGAAGTAAAATATTCTAATGGTAAAGAAAACAATGTAAATAAACCAAAATCAAATAATGATACTTTAAATATAGGTGAAAAGAATATTAATAGTAATGTTAAAGTTGATGCTTTAACTGGTTTGACAAATCAATCGATGAACATGACAAGAAATGAAAGAGAGAGGGTTTTTGATGAGAAGAAAAACTTAATAAAAATATTTACGCCATCACAGGCAGAGTTTGGTCAAAATAATGTTTCCTCGGTAGAATTGAGTATTGGTATTCCAATTTCTTTATTGGAGTTGATGGAAAGGACTTTAAAATTAGCTGATCATAGAAATTGGTGTTTAAGAAATAAAATGTTTCCAAGAAATTTTCCAAAATTTTGCTGTGATATTGAAGAAGAATTAATGAACTGGAAAATACCTTGGGATTTATATGAAGAAGGTGTTAGAAGTAAAGATGGTGGACTAAAATTTCATAGTTTGTTCCATAAAACAATTTATCATATGGTTATTACATTTTACAATTCAATCCTATTATTTTTTCTAAGGTTAATTAAAGAATTAGATCCAAGTTTATTACAAGATCATATTGTTTCTACTGTTGAGCATTTAGAAGAACTCCGAAGTTTGAGTGTAAAGGGTATTTTTTTGAAGGAAATGAAAATATCCCCATGTTTTTGGTGTTTTTTTTTAGCTGGCTCAGATGCTATTGATATTGCTTTACAAAAGAGATTTGATGAGCTAGGACGAACATGGTTTGTTGCTGGTAACAAATGGATAGGTAAACAAGCATTAATGGAAATATGGCGCGGTAGAAATGAAAACAATTCTGATGATGATGATGATGAAAAGGAAACTTCTTGGCTGGATATGATTAAAGGTTGGGAAATATCTGGTTATAATTAATTTATAAATTGTTTAAAAAATTACAGATTCAATAATATATTCATAATTGAAAAAAAAAAAATCATAAAAAAAAAAATGAAGGAAGCGGGGTTCGAACCCGCGCGGGAGATATCCCAGTAGATCTTAAGTCTACCGCCTTAGACCACTCGGCCATCCCTCCAATTGTTAATGTTTCCAAGGCTTAATACTAAATGTCTTTTATTTTGCAAACTCGAGTTTATTTGCAATGTATTAAAATCTATTATACGTATTCAAAATTAATTTGAAGAAAAAAAATACTTTGACATAGTTTAGGAAAACTCTTGTCTTTTATAATACTTTGTATTTATAATTTAACGGTTTAAGTATCTAACTTAGGATTTATTAATTACAGGTTAAAAAGGATTAACATAAAACTTTTAAAACTAACTCACGAAAAATGTTTTGCTGAAATTCATTAGCTTTCAAATGCTTACGTAATATTAAAAAAATTATTTAATAATGATATTAGCTTTTTTAATAGAAAAAAAATATTTTTTCCGATAATTTTTAATATATATCTATTCATCATTGTTTTTAACAAAAATGTTTTTAAAAAGTTTATGGATGAGAAGTAAAAATAACAAAACAAATGGAAGATTAATTATTATTAGTAAAGTACTTACAGTTAAACTCTCTGATAATGTCATCTCAAGATTGGCAGTTTGGCCGAGTGGTCTAAGGCGTCAGGTTAAGGTCCTGATCTCTTCGGAGGCGAGGGTTCGAACCCCTCAGCTGTCACTTTTTTTACTATTCTTTTTTAAAAGAAAAACTAATTATATTATTACAAGTATAAACTTAATTGCCCTATATAAAGAAAAGTAAATATATCCCCTTAAGTTGTTTTTAACACTTTTTCTTTTATTTCTCTTTTTGAAAAAAGTAAAGGCATGTGAAGAAATAAGTTTAATAAAGACTAATAGTTTATAAAATAACACATTTCTTTTTACTCTTTTTTGGTTTTTGTTGTTGAGTTTTCTTTTGATGTGAAGGAGACATAGAGTTATTAGCAACAGCTGAGGATGTTTTAACATTACTCGTATTTTTATTCTGTGTATTGTTAGTAACATCAGCTTGATTCTTTTGCTGGGAATTTAGTTTCACGTTTGAATCAGTTGTTGGTGATTGTGCTTCAGTTTGAACAGCTTGAAGTTCCCCAGTTCGTGCATTATTATTAGCATTATTGCTGTTAACAGTGCCATTTTCATTCTCAATTAATTGTTGTTGATTGACTTCCTTTCTAATGATTTGCCTAACAATATCGATAAATGCGTCATCAACATTCATTCTGTACATTGCACTTGTTTCATAAAATGGAACTTTGTTCCAAGTTTTGGAAACTTCAATGCCATCTTCAGGTTCCAATTGTCTTTCATCAGTCAAATCACATTTATTACCAATTAAAACCATTGGTACGTTAGAAGTACCTTTAATACGAAAAATTTGTTCCTTTATTGCCAGCAATTCTTGTAAGGATTTTTTATCAGTAACAGAATAAACAAGTAAGAAACCTTGACCATTTTTGATATATAACTCTCTCATTGCAGTAAATTGTGCAACACCGGCAGTGTCTAAGATCTCTAAATTACATGCTCTACCATCAACTTCAACTTCTTTGTTGTAAGAATCTTCAATGGTCGGATCGTATGCATCCATATAAACACCTTGGACAAACTGAACTGTTAAACATGATTTACCAACACCACCAGCACCCAATACAACTAACTTGTAGTCTGATAAAATATAACCAAATGTTAGTACTTCATTATGAAATGTAAAGAATCATTTTGTTCTTCATTTATTGAGTGTTCTGCTTTGCCATTGCGCATTTACATACCTCTCATTGTATTATTTTAATGTCGACTATTTGTTGTCAATAAAATCAGCCAGCTTGATATGGGCAGAAAAAAAGAGAAAAGATTGAGAAAAAAAAGATTTCGTTACTTGGATCTAAAATCAACTGAGGAGAAAAAGACATGAAAATACTAATAAGCAGTAAGCTATTATAAAGCTTTATGAAAAGGCAATTGGTTTCAACTTTAGCGGTTAACAGTAACTAAGGTTTATATATTGTTTATTTGTATATAAATTATTTCAAAGAAAGAAATAACAAAATAAAGCATATTATGCCATTTTTTACAACAGTACCTTCACTTATTCTTCTTTTCAATCTCATCATAAGAAGAAAAGGCAGAATCATCATCTAGGTCTCTAGAAGCAATATCAGCTGCTTTAAAGTCCATAAAAAAGTATTTCAAAACAACTTCAATCATCCAAGCGGCAATAAAATCAATTAAAATAGAAGCTGTTAACTTAACTTTAAATGCACCAGTCATTGGAACAAATTGCATAGCTTCATTTAATTCAGGGAAAAGTTCAGTGGCACCAGAAAAACATAACAATGAAACACCTACGATACCATAAAACATTCCCTTATTTTCATCAATACCCTCTCTAAATGGTCTACCAATATAATTAACAGCGAATGTACTAACTTGTTGTGATAATTGAATCAAAAACATAGCAGTGTTCAATAATGAAGGGGTAAAAGTCTTATCTAAGTCAATTTGTGGTTCCCTTGGTTCTAAAATGTAAATTTCCCTGGTAAGATAAATAAGTGTTGCCAAATGAATTGCAAATTGACCTAAAATGGATCCCATAATATAAATATTGAAGATGCCTGGTTGTGGTCTTTCTTTTGATAGCTTTTCTATTGATTTACCTCTTGAAATGGACATGAAACAAACTGATAATAAAACTCCAGAAACAGTTGCTTGAACATCACCAAACTTGATACCAGCCAAGTATAAAACCGATAATGAATAAGCAGAAATCAAACAATTCAACGCTAAAATCTTGTACATTTGAATAGTAGAAACTAATGCACATCTACCTTGACGAATAACATTAACAACAGCTGATACATTAGATAACTTAGAAGTAAAAGGTGCGGCAACAGACGCATCACCAAGTTTTAAAACAGGTGTTTCTTCATCATCTTGTTGTTCTTGTAAATTAGCAAATAAAGATTCAGCCATGTTACTGACGTTCTGCTGGGCACTTTCACCACTAGTGTTATTAATTTGTTGAGGAATCGGTTGCTTATTAGCTTCATTAACCTTTTTAACTAACTCTTCGGTGATTTCTGTACCCTTTGCTTCAATGGCTTTTAAATAATGAGGATTCAATGGTCCAGGTGGATACAAATGAGCAATCTGTAACGGAAGTTTTGGTGCTGGTTGATTCCATCTTCTCATTAAGTCACATTGCTTTTCATACATTCTTTTATAATTTTCAATTTTTCTATTTTCTTGAATTTGTTTCAAAGAATCTTCAGTACCATTTAGAAGAGCAATACCAACATTAGCTTGTTTTAAAGCACCAACATCATTAGTACCATCACCACACATCAAAGTATTATAGCCCAGTGACTTATAAGTATTCAAGACAAGTTCCTTTTGTGTTGGGGAAACTCTTGAATAGATCCAAGTGTGTTTGATTAATTGATCTAATTGCTTATGTTCATCCAGGGCAGTAAGAGCATGGCCGGTGATACAAAGATCATTTTTCTTCAAAAATTCAGTATCAAACATTTCAGAAACATCAAATGGAATAATGTTAGTTTCTTGAACATTCCTCCATTCTAATTCATTTGAACCAGCATGTTTATCTAGGATTAATACATCCTTTGTAATTATACCAACCTCTTTAGCAACGTGACAAGCAGTTAATGGGTTATCACCAGTAATCATAACACATCTATGAGAAGATTGGTTCAACATTTGAATAGTATCAACAGCATCTGATTTCATAGGACAGTGGAAGACAATAAATCCACCAAAAATCAAATTAGATTCAATATCCTTTCTTTCTAAGTTATTAATAGCTTTTTCATCATCTAAATATTTGTAGGCAAGAGCCAAAACCCTTGATCCAGATCTAGTGAAAAACTTGTAGGTTTCTTCATAATCGGAAGGTAATTGTGTCAATCTTTCAGAGATTGTTTCAGGAGCACCCTTGACACCAACAAGAATCTTACCATTAGTTTTTGAAATGACAGAAGATCTCTTTAAGGTAGAAGAAAATTGGAATCTTTTTAATATTTTGATTTTTCTACCATGACCTTCGACAACATTTTTAGTCTTATCAGCGAGTTTCCAACCAGAAACTTTGACTGTTTCCTTTTCCATTGGATCACCAACAACTTCACCATCATCTAATCTAACCAAAGCATGAACTGAACCCAATAAATCAATAGTGACTGCAGGCACCGTTGAATCATCACATTTAGTCAACTTTGATTTATCATTAGAGTCAAAACCAGCTAAACCTTCAAAAAATAAATCTTCAGCTGTTAAAGTACCAGTTTTATCAAAACAACAAACATCGATTCTACCAGCAACAGGAATTCTGAATGGTTCAGTACAGTAAACAAAATGTTTAGCTAGAGCGCCAAGTGATTGATTAACAGCCATTGTCAACTCCATTGGTAATTCAGGTGGGACAACAGAGGTAAGAACAAGAATACAATCGAGAATTAATTTAGATTGAACTCTTCCCATTTTAGTACCTTCGATCCAAACATATCTAGCAGCAATAACAGCAAAAACTAAAAGGAAAAGAATAAAGAAAAATGCTTCCTTATTAGCAACAGACATTCTTTCACTTGAAAAAATCATGACTCTAACAAGAGAACCTTGAGTAGTTTCAAACCCGGTTTTAGTAACCAGTGCCAATGCACCATGGTCAGGAGCTAATGGGATATGTGATTTTTCAGGGGTAGTAACTTGTAAACAAGAAGTACCACCATGTAAGAGTGAACCTTTATCTAGTGTGTCAGGTTCATACTTGGAATCATCTTCTCTACTTTCAATTGATTCCTTCAATAAAGGTGTTGATTCACCAGATAACATAGCTTCATTAACAATACATGAACCTTGAAGCAATAATAAATCACAAGGAATTGATAAATCTTCATGTGGAGTTCTAACAACAGAAACAAGATCACCAGGTAGTAAGTCATCTGTTTGAATTTCAACCCATTCTTTGTTTCTGAATGCCCAAATAGCATAAGGTTTGATACCCATACTTTGAAATTCAGTCATAGTTGTTTTTCTTTGAAAAACTGTAGTTGCTTCAAATGAAAATAACATAAATAATGAAAAGATAGATAAATACCACATTTCATCCATTAACCAAAGAGAAATAGAAAATAATTGAAAAACAAAGAAAGGAGCAAGCATATGTTCAACAAATAATTCCAAGAAAGTTGGAATTGGAATATCAAAAATATTTTTACCATAATGTTTGACTAAATCTGGAATTTTAAAATCATTTAAACCAGTCAATGACTTCAAATCTTTAATAGTTAACTTTTCATCATCAACAAAAAACATTGGAGGAGAAAATCCTTGTGTTTCTTTATTCCATAAATACTTTCTCTTTTGATATTTGAAAGATAATTGAGAGCCATTAACTTCAAGAGGACAAATTTCACTTAAACCAAAAGAAGGTTTTGCTTTCATTAAGATATGTGTTGCAATTTTCAAATTTTCAACCTCTTCATATTGAAAAAGAACCTTAATATTAAGATTCCATCTTGGTAAAAGCCAAATCAAAGCGTGAATTGAGACAAGTAATAAGGTATAAATGAACACCCATTCTCTGCCACAAAATAATTGATCATATTTAGATAAATAAAGATAAAAATAAGCTGGATAAAGCAAAACGAAAGGGAAGACATAAGGTCTTTGCCACAAATGTCTTGGAACCAAAAGCTTTGAATCTTCAATGGTTTCACTATTGACGTATTTTTGTGCCATCGTTAAAGAAACGTTGTTATTAGCAGAGTGGCAAAAAAGTAGCTAAGGAATCTTTTTCAACGTGTTGAAAACGTGTGAAAAGTTTTTTGAAGTTGAAAAAAATATAATAGAATTCAACCAAAAAAATATGAGTTTGGACCAGGTAAAGATTTCTGTAACATGTAAATAAGATTGAACAGATAAGAATATTACAAAAAAAGCTAATATTATATAAGCTATGCCTTTTTAATCTTTTTTTTGTGAAAAAGGCTACATTACTTGACTGCTTTTTATTTATTTTTTGATGATTTGTTGAATTTTATTGAGTTTTTTATAAAAATATGAATAACAAAATTGTAAAAAGCCAGTAACTGTAACTATTTAAGAATGAATCATTCAAAATTGTGTTTAATCAGGATTGCCTTTTTACAATGCTCAGCAGAAACTCATTCTATGAAAAATATTAGAACTTTATTAATAAAGGTTTGTTTTAATGAAAAATAGTGAAAAATTATAAAAAACTAAATTATAAATCTTATTTCATATGCTTGATAGCAAAATTTGTAACATTAAATTTTACATAAAGTAATAATTATAGCCTATTTTGGGAAAAAAAACAAAAACAATCTTTTTTTCATAACATAAACAATATATGAAACAACCTCAATCGTTTAACAATATTTAAAGTAAACAAAAAAGAATTGGCCATCCTTTTTTTTTTAAATAAACATATTATGTAAAACAAAAAAGGAAATGACACTTGCCTAATGAGGTAACCAAAGGACCATAAGTGAAACTATGTGCTCATGAATTCTTCTCAAACCAGTATGTAACCGTAAAAAAATAATCAACAATTAATAGTAGATCCACTATTTTTTTCATAACACTTTTTTATAATTAGAAAGATATTATTTGAAGAGAATAGTTATCCACTTTCAACATATTTACATAAATTGAAAATGAATTTTATATTAACACTTGCATTATTCAGTTACATATTTACGGCCAATGCAAATCATATAAAAATGCCTTTGAAGCCAAGAAAACTAAAAGAAAATGGCAAACATGTTCTCTTTAAAAGAAATAACGATTATCTACAAATATCTTTGGAAGAAACTGTTATTAATTATGAAATTGAGTTAAAAATTGGTTCTTCAATGTCAACAATTAATGCGTTAATTGACACAGGCTCATCTGATTTAGTTATAATGGATTCTAATAATTATGATTGTGATGGCACAGATATTAAGTTTACTCAGCCCGAGATTCAATGGTTAGGTTCGAGTAAACCACCAATTGAGTTTGCAACATCTGTTTTACCTTCAAATTCATTGGCATCAGCAAGTTCAAGTACTGATAAATCATTTAAAATAACATCAGTTGCATCAAATGTAAAAGAATACCTATCAAGTGCCATTGAAAACAATACAAGAAGCAAACAACCCAGTACTGATTTTAGCAATTTAAATATTAGTCCATCAAGTTATAAGGTTTTTAATTGTAAATATACAGGTAAATTCAATTCAAGTGAATCAAATACAATTGAAAATCTAGAATTACCATTTGTTACAATTTATCTTGACGAAACCTTTGCAAATGGTACTTATGTTAAGGATAATGTATCATTAGATGGATTAGAATTGAAAGGATTACAATTTGGATTGGCAACATCATCAAGTTTTTTTTCCACTTCTATTCTTGGACTAGGATTTCAGTCGCTTGAAGCAGGTTATAACTATGGGCTGAATCAATATCCAAATTTTCCACAATTGTTGAAGGACCAAGGCCATATTGAAGTAGTTTCTTATTCACTTGACTTAAATAGTGAATCCCCATTAATCATATTTGGAGGAGTTGATTTGAAGAGAGCTAAAAATGAAACTATTTATAAGTTACCAATATTAGATGGACTACCTATTGGAGATTTTGGAGTTATTGGAGACTTGATGCAAGTAACATTTAATTCTTTTGGATTAAGTAGTGGTAATCCAATGCTAACTGGATCCTTAAGAGCTTTGTTTGATACAGGTACAACAACTTCAATTTTTAATGAGCAAATTGTTAACAGTATCTTAGACTCTTATCCATTTAAAAAAATTAGTGATGATATCTATATTATTGAACATGAGAAAATTGAAGGTAATTCAATGTATTTGAATTTTCAAGGTGTTGATATTGGGATTAAATTAACAAATTTTTTTAATAAGGTTGATTTTCATAATGGAACCTTTAGTGGGTATTATAAATTTGACACTTATGGTAAAAACATAGAACTTGGTGATAACATTGTGATTGGAAAAGATATAATGAAAAATATGTACATTGTTATTGACCTTGAAAATAAGGAAATTGGAATCTCAGAATTAGAAGTGAACAATACAGACAGTAATATTCAATCAATTAAAAACAATATAATAGAAGGTGTTCTCAAAGCCCCATTGTATGATAAAATTTATGATATTGACAACGGTGGGTTGAAATGGAATAGAAAAGCTAATTCACAAAGTGGATGGCAATGGCTATTAAATTATATAATATAAATATTTTTCTTATTAATAACCCTAAGAATTTGATTCTTGTAAAATATTGAAAACTTCAAGAATTTCATTTGGTGTACGTCCTCTAACTAATTCAGCAACAAATTTACAACTTGTTTGTAAAAGAGGTTTAATATTAAGGTAATTAGCAGCCATTATGATTTCTTGAACAGTTTTAGAATCAGTGTCTAGAAAATTTCTTTCCCAGGCGTCCAATGGTACAGACTTCAAGTCATCATCATCAAAATCATCATCATCATCATCATCATCATCATTGTTATCATTATTGTTATTTGTGCCATTATATATATTTTGATTACTATCAGGCTTTATATCATCTTTATGAAGATCATAATAATGATGGCACCAATCAAGCACCTTTGAAAGAATAGGAGCGGACACTTCTTGAATTGGGATCTCATAAACCTTGGACTTACTATCTTCATCTTCACTATCAGATTCATCGTCATCTGCAGAAAGGTTTTTAATCAAGTTGTTAATGTAAATAGAAACACTAATAACATCAACTTCAACAGGAAAATGCGTATCTCCAGCAATGAGCTGAACTTGTTTCATTGTTTTAAAAATAGGATATGTGTGTCAATCAAGTATATCACAACAAAAGAAAAAAAAGATGAGAAAGAAAGAAATGTTAAAGCTTTATTGGTAAGTTTATATATTAAATAGAAGGAATTAAAATTATATTAATTTCTTTCTTGACTACAATATATTTTTATGTAAATGTCATATTTTCAAGGACTGTGGAAAAAATGCATCAATTAGTTATTATATATGTCATCAATATACAATTAGCATATTTGCCCCTTCTTATTACCTTTTTCATCTTATTACATAATCTTACATAATCACAACTATTATTACACAAAAAATATATATAGAGGTAGTGCAAAACTTATGGCAAATTCTGGATAAGCTCTTTACGAGATCACGTGACTGTTCGTCATGAAACACGGAAATCAAAAATATGTGGCATATCGGGGTTCGGAGTTCTGTATTGCCTAGATGGTGCGTAATTGTGTGTGTTTATGGTGCTGTAAGCAATGGTAAATAGAATGATAAAAGGAGAGGGTTTACAATAGCTAAAATGTCAGCAAAATATAATCGTTGACTAAACAATAATTACCCAATTTTTTCTTCCTTTTATTTTTCATATTTACCTATATATATTTATATAAATCTCTTTGCTTTTAATAAAAACTTCATTAAGGTGATTGAAGTATAAATTATTAGTTCACATATAATAAATAATAATAATAATAAAATTAATAGAAATGTCTAATAAGAATAATGATAAATCTAGTACAAATAATGGATTACTTGCATATATTAATAAAGAAATAGAACAAGAAAGTAATAATCAAATAGGAATATCACCAGTAGGAGCATCGGAATCATCAATACGTTCTAGTGAAGAAGATGAAGAAGAGGAAGAAGGAGAAAGTGATATTAATATTCATTCCAGTAATGAATTCATTTACAATTCAAATAATAAACAAGAAAATATACCAATAAATAATTCAGTAAAAGGAAAAAGCAAACAAAAGAATTCGGAAGCAAGTGCTAGGTTTAGACAAAAGAGAAGGTTAAGACAACAAAAGATATTAAATGCAATTGAAATTGAAAATAATAAAATTGAAGAATTTAAAGTTAAAATGAAAAAACTTCAAGTTGAAAATGATTTGTTGAAAAAGATGGTTCTTGGTCCCACTTCTCCAAGGATAGACACATCATCAAGTTATAGAAACGATATGGTATTAGATGATGATATTGGTAAAAGTATTGGGAATATGTCAAATTATGAATTACTGAAACGTCTTCAAAGGGATTAAATTATAGATTAGATGTTAGTGTTCATAGATTGAAAACTTTAGGTTATAATCTATTTTTTTAAATATATAATTTAAGGAAATAGATATATCCGATTATGCCACATCAATATATTCAACAAGCAAACCAATTCGGATCGATACTGTAAATTAAAAAAAGGTAAAACTCCCTTTTGTGATTACCTACTCTTTTATCAATCCTTTATATTTTAAATACCTATTCATTATCATTTTACTGTATACAATTTTTGATTACGAGCAATCAATTACTATTCTTATCTTTAAAACTTATCTTGTGACTTGATTGGTTCAGCTGAGCAGTTTAAATTCATAAAATAAAGCATCGGATCTTTTCGCATAAATTATAATTTCTTTTTGAGATGTCGAGAACCCTTCTTCTTATCATTTTCTAATTTCCTTATCTAAACCACATAGTTAACTGTAAACTTGCGATTTTTATCATATCTAAATAGTGGCAAATCTTTATCTTTTTAAACATCTTTAAAGTCCATTTAAAAATTTTTGAGTTTATACATGGTTTTTTTTTCTTCTAAAAAAATTCAATTCAATTTAATTCAATAAATAACAATAACAATATATATATAAATAAAAGACTAATAAAATCAATAATATGGGTTAATAAAAAAAAAAGTCGACAACTAAAAAAAGAGCTTAATCTTTAGTGGAAAAAAGGGAAAATAAACATCAAGTTTAAATTTTATAACAATTTTTGAATTTTCAGCTTCTCTAGCCTTTCAAAGTAAATGAACATATATATTAAACTAATAAGTAAAGGAACAATAATAATATTAAAATAGAGTAACTTCTTTTTTTCTCTCTCTCTTTTCTTTTCTTTTTTTTTAATCTTGGGAAATTGGTTCAACATTCCAAATGTTTTCTGCATAATCCTTAATACATCTATCAGATGAGAAGAATCCCATATTAGAAACAGACAAAATACTCTTTTTGGTCCAAGCTACTTGATCTTTGAATTCTTCATCAATTGTGGCTTGCGCTTCCAAGTAACTTTCAAAATCATCAGAAACGAGATAATGATCTCCATGAACTCTAACATTATCGACTAAGTCTCTAAATTCACTATAATCACCAAAAGTACCCCTTTCTAATGATTGGAAAACTAAATTCAAGGAATCTGGAATATTAAATCTTCCAACTTGATGTTCGTAACGTAAATCTTCAATATCTTCAGCAAGGTTACCAAATAAAAATATGTTATCTTCACCAATTTCTCTGGTAATTTCAACATTAGCACCATCAACAGTACCAATAATTAATCCACCATTAAGAACAAATTTCATGTTACTTGTACCTGAAGCTTCTGTACCAGCAGTTGAAATATGCTCAGAGATATCACTGGCAGGACAAATGATTTCTGCTTTGGAAACATTATAATCTGGAATAAAAACAACTTTTAATAAATCACCAATTTCTGGATCATTATTAACAATATCACCGACAGAATTAACTAATTTAATAATCTTCTTAGCTGCATAATAACCAGGTGCTGCTTTACCACCAATGATAACAACCTTTGGTAACCATTTAGATCTTTCTTCTACTGGTGTATCCTTGATTTGAAGATATCTCCAAATAACACCGAAAATATTTAATTGTTGACGTTTATATTCATGAATACGTTTAACTTGAATATCAAATAAATTAGCTGGGTTAACTTCAATACCTGTCAACTTTTTAATTAATGATGTCAATCTCTTCTTATTGTGTAATTTAGCTGTAGCCCAAGAATGTTGAAAATCGGAATCATCAACAAAATTTGCCAAGTTCTTCAATTCTGATGGATGAGTAAGGAAACTTTCTGAACCTAATTTTGATGCAATTAATTCAGTTAATTTTGGATTTGCTTGTTTTAACCATCTTCTTGGTGTAATACCATTAGTAACGTTAGTGAATTTTTCTTCACCATAAATCTTAACAAAATCCTTAAAAATAGTAGTTTTAATTAATTCAGAATGTAACTCAGCAACACCATTAACCTTATGAGATCCAACAATAGCTAAATTAGCCATTCTAATATTCTTTGGAGATGATTCCTCGATAAGGGAAACACGACCCAGTAATGCTCTATCTCTTGGGAAATGAGATTCAACCATTTTCAAAAAGTTCAAATTAATATCATAAATAATTTGTAAGTGTCTTGGTAATAAGTTACCAAATAAATCAACAGGCCATTTTTCCAATGCTTCTTGCATAACAGTATGGTTAGTGTAACCAAAAGTACGAGTGACAATGTCCCAAGCTTGATCCCATTCTAAATGTTCTAAATCAACTAAAATTCTTTGCAATTCAACAACAGCTAAAGTTGGATGAGTATCATTTAATTGAATGGCAACAGCATCAGGAAATTCATTCCATGGTTTCTTTTCCTTTAAGAATCTTCTAACAATATCATGAAGAGAAGCAGCAACCCAGAAATATTGTTGCTTCAATCTCAACTCCTTACCTTGGTAAAAATTATCATTTGGATACAAAACAGCAGTAATTGATTCAGCTCTTTGTTGTTGAGAAACTGAATTTGAATAATCACCTTCATTAAACTTAGCAAAGTCAAATTCTCTTGTTGGTTGAGAACTCCATAATCTCAAATTATTAACATTTTTAGTTGCAAAACCAGGAATTGGGAAATCATAAGCGACTGCCAAAACTCTTTCACTTGCAGTCCATTGTTTAACTTCTTTACCTGTTTTGGCATCAATAACGGTTTCAACTGAACCATAAAAATCAACAGGAATTTGAATTTCTAATCTTGGAATTTCCCATGGATTACCATATCTTAACCAATAATCAGGTGATTCAACTTGATAACCATCAATAATTTGTTGAGCAAAAATACCATAATTGTATCTTAAACCATAACCCCAACCAGGATAATTACCACTAGACAGGGAATCAATGAAACAAGCAGCCAATCTACCTAAACCACCATTACCTAAACCTGCATCCGGTTCAATTTCAATAACATCTTCTAAATTAAAACCTAATTCATCAATACTTTTATTACAAAGTTCTTTAACATTTAAATTAATCATTGCATTATCAAGAGCTCTACCCATTAAAAATTCCAAAGAAAGATAATAAATACGTTTATTACCCTTCAAAGTTTGCAATTGCTGAGTTTTATTCCATTGTAAAATCAATTGATCACGTAATGTATTAGAAAGAGCTTGATAAGTAGCTAAATCATCACAGTTGTACATTGATCTAGCTAATGTAGTTTCAACATGGTTAATGAATCTAGATTCAAGCTTTTCACATGTATCAAAATCTTGAACAGCATTCTTTTCCCAAACTTCCCGACATCTGGCCGGAATCATTGCATCAATAGATTTAATTTCGGTTGGTGTGAAACCTGTCATAGTTCTCTTGTGAGTTCTACGCGGAATATCGGAAGAGGTGAAATCTGCTCCTGCCGGTGGTACTTTAATCATATTTATTGTTTACTTACTATTTAATTGAGTGTTAGAAGTTAAAGAAAGAGTGTGTAACAAAGGGGGAAAAGGAGTTTAGCCTTTTTTTTTTTAAATAATTAAGAATGTGGGAATAATAATGGGGTGGTAATAATTATTGTTGCGACACCAGCTGATAACGAAGGAAAAAAATGTGGGGAGCACGTGATGCTACCAACACTCTAATCTATATATTGTTTAAAGTTAGATAATGGATAGACCATCAGTTTGTAACGCTTGTAACCCTTCTCCATCATATGAAGTCAAAGGAGAGACTTCAATCATACCTTGAACCGGTAATCCAGCCTCAATAGCCCATTTTGTAGATCTTTTCAAACAGTCCAAACAACATGTTTCAGGACAATCTGATGTTGAGCCTGGTGCATTTTTCAAAGGAGAGAATTCATCACTTCTAACAACTTCAAGACACCCAAATTTATCTAATTGAACATCCGGAAAAACATCGAAAATAAATTGTTCCATTTTGATACCATTATTTTCTGTTGGTTTAATGAGTTGATTATTATTTGTGTCAATGCATGAGATCTTCTTTTTGGCAATGTGATAAGGTAAATGCACTCTTGATGAAATCCACTTTGGAACCCTTTGTTTTAAAAATTGGACATTATAATAATGATTAACGATATTAGCAGCACGTAATTTTAATAAGGAAGAATCTAGATCATCCCTCGCTTCACTTAATTCCTTGGAAATTTCACTGTATTCTATAACACAAGGAGTGTTCAAATCTTCATTCAAGACAATTAATCCAACACTTTCATTTGGTTGTTCTTTTCTAACAACCTTGGTGGCAATATCAAAATTATTCAATGCTGCATACCCGATAAATGTTGGATCACCAACTTTAACAAGAATATTATCAACACAATACATATGAATATGTTCAATGCCTCTTGACTCTAAATCTTCAAGAATTTGGTTATCATGAAGTGCCTTATAAAGACCTCCATTACCATCTGGACTTTGAACGAGGGAAGCTTTATCTTCTGCAAGTAACAATTTCTTACCAGCTAAATCAACTGCTGGAAGAGTACCTTGATTGAAAAACGTAATTTTAGATTCTGACCATCCAAAATAATTGTTTGATCTAAAAAACTCTTCAGTAGGTTTTCTAGTTGGACCAGATGTCATAATATAAATATGAATTGATCCACCTGTCAATTGTTCTAGTTTTTGAATTCTCTCGATTTGTAATTGAAACAATGACTTATGTGATGGTAATCCAACATCATAACACCCTTTTGGTGCACTTGATCCTAATCTAGTACCTTGTCCACCTGCCATTAAAATTACTCCAACTTTATTTTGTTTGATTAAATCTAGTCCGCTACTTTTCCATAATTTCAAATCATTTGAGGAACAACTCAAGGTTGATTGAAAAGAAGATGTTGGCAAGGAGTTAAATTTTTTAGCTTTAGACATATTTTTAGAAAATTCAATTGCCTTTGTAACGTCATTAAGGAAAAGAGTTGGATCACCAATGGTCTCCAACTGATTTATGAATTGTGTCTGTTTTTTTTTGGTTAATTCATCCCAATACTTGAACAAATGTTCTTGTCCTGCTTTTTCGTACGTTTCTCTAATAGACATCACGTTAACAATAGTAAAAATAGTAGATAATAGTCAAGGAAGATGAAAAAGGCAGTATATTCCAAGCGTATTTTTATAAAAAAAATAATGGAGACACGAAAGAGGGAAAAAAAAGAGTATCAATATTAAAATTATTCCCTTTAACAACAGACATGTCGTGTTTATTCCAAAAACATTTTTTTATTTTATTCAACGAAACCAATGGTATTTAAATATAATTAGAAACCCAAAGTTTTATTTCTATGTTATCTTAAACTTACTTTTTTGTTACTAGTAAAAAAATATGCCAAAAAATATCATGATATTTAAACGGAAATAAAAAATATTAAAATATAGAAAAAACTCTATTCTATCAAAAAAATCATTAAAAAAATATACAATTTCAATAGAACGCCATTACATACATTCTTAGTTTCCCAACCTTACACACGCTGAGCTTTGCGGTGCTTGTTGTCCGACCAGCTGAGCACAAAAAACATCGCGCGCTTTTCGAGTATTTATTTGTTTTTCACGCCCTTTTCGCGAAACTCGACATTTTTGGGCTTCTGGAATTTGAAATTTGACAATTGAAGTTTTTTGTATTTGAGAGCAAAAAAAAAAAAGAGACACAAATTTGTTCAACTTTCATTCTTCTCTATTACTTATTGTATAATCAACAATAGTTTTCATAAAACTAAACTTTTAATAGTATTTGAATTGATTTTAAACAAGCAAACCATTTATAAGATTTATACTATCAATAATGAGTGTATGTATTGGAATTTTTTGGAGTTTTTCAACAATCCACTTCCTTAAACCATCCCCGAAACATTTTGCTTTGGGGGTTTTTTTTTTAATATCTTATCATTGGACAATAAATTAAAGGGAAATAATAAAGTTTCATTTTATATTAATTGTTGGATATAATAAGTTATGATACTAGGAAGAAATAATATACTAACAAGACTTATCTATATAAGCAACAACAGCCGCAACAAGCACAACAAGCACAACAGACATTTGAAGAATTTAGATTGGTGGTTGTTGGACCACCAGTTGTTGGTAAATCAGCACTAACAATCAGATTAACACAATCTGAATTCGCTAATGAATATGATCCAACAATTGAAGATTCCTATAGATATTATTGTGATATTGACGGTGTTAAATCTTCTTTGGATATTCTAGATACAGCAGGTCAAGAAGAGTACTCATCAATGAGAGATATGTACATGAAGACAGGAGAAGGGTTTTTATTGGTGTTTTCATTAACTGACCGTCAATCTTTTGATGAAATTTCATCTTTTCATAATCAAATAAATCGCGTTAAAGGTGAAACAGTTGATTTTGTGCCAATGATTTTAGTTGGTAATAAAAGTGATTTGGTTGATGAAAGACAAGTTTCAACACAAGAAGCAATCAATCTTGCCAAAAGTTTTAATTCAGCATATATTGAAACAAGTGCTAAATCAGGTGCTAACGTTACGAATGCATTTCATAATGTTGTTAAAATGATTATTGGTAACAATCCGGTTGGTGTTGGTTTGCAATCAACACTTTATCCATCTGAAGCTGAAGAATTAGAAGCTCAAAAGGTTAATGCTGCAGGTGCTGGTAATGCTAAAATTACTTCATACAAATCACAAAATGATTTTAACTCTGGTAACATAAAGTCGGACAATACTGATCAATATTTACACAATAATAATAATAATAATAATAACAATGCAAATCAAGTTTTAAATAATATCAATGATGGTAAAAACCAGTCAACTTCAGGAGTAAATGATGCCAATGCAGCAAAAAAACAAACTCAAAATAAGGAATCCACTGGTGGATGCTGTATTATCATGTAAATATAATACACATAATATAACAACAATAACAATAACAATAACATTAACATCCAATAAAAATTTTTTTTTTAATAATCAATGAATCACTTTTACAAAAATTATTCTCTACTATTGTTTTTCATTTTATTATTATTACTATATTAGAAAAAGAGAGAAAAAAGTCATAAGCTTTTATAAAAGATCTGACTTACTTTTTTTTTTATTCAGTTTGTTTTTTTTTTTTTTTCTATCAAACATTATCACTATCTTACCGCCTTTTTATTTTTGTTTTGTTCACAATTTTAGCCACATAAACATTTCGCAGATATAATAAGCATTTTTTTATTCCAAGTTTATTTTATCCCGTTTGATTATTAGGTTATTATTACCGCCTTCTTCATTGCTTACTTCTTTATCTAATTTCAATATCTCAAATGACTCTTTATTTATGTTTTTCTTTTTTTTTTCTTCTTATTCTTTAAATCTTTTTTATTCATATCTTTTCTCTTTATTTATCTTCAACAACTCTTGAAAAACATTAAGACAATTTATTTACTATTATAATATTAAATTCATGTCCATTTTTGTTTACACTTTAAAAAAAAAATATTTTTCGTTTTTTATAAACGAAATTGAATAATAGATAAAAGTTATATAAAGATAATTGTATAATAATAAATCAAAGAATAACAAAGGCAAAAAAATTAAAGGAAAAAAAAAGAGTAATTTCTCCTAATTACTTTCCCTTTTTATAAAGTAGTTGTATCAACCTTGTTTCTTGAAAAAGTTTCTGCATCGGAAGTAGCGTTAATAGCTTCATGCTTTAATTGTTCACCGAGAGCATTGAAATCAACTTCATTAGCACCTTCTTCTGTAGATGGCTTATTGACCTTTTTCAATTCAGATTCAACATGTGCAGATGCACCAGTATTAGCAACAGGTGCCTCCTTAACAGTGGAACCTGCTGTTCTAACAGGCAATTTAGATTCAACTAAGTTTAATAATGGTGAAGCAATTTCCTTAACTTTTTTTAATTGAGGGCCGAGTTTAACTTCAACAGTTTTGACACCTTCGTCAATCTTAGATTTGGCAATATCAGCGTACTTTTCAAGATTTGAATCAATAACCTTTTTATTAGAAAGATAAAGAGGTGGTAAGGCAAAAGATAAAATAGTACCATAGAATGCCAAAGTCCAAAGTGAAAACCAACTTGTGATTAAATAAAGAATATAGGAACCAATTGCAGCTTTAAAAGATTTTTCAACATCCTTAATGGCAATTAAATCTAAAAATTTAGTTTCCAATTTCTTAAAAACAGTTGCAAAATGTGGTGCATATTCAACAACGAAATCACCAACGTTAATCTTTTGAATATATGGTCCGGCGTAACTAGAAATAATAGATTTACCTGTAATAAACTTAGAACCATATTCAACAATAGATCCTAATGCTAATGCCAATGTACCAATGTAAAAGATCAATGCAGTGACATTAATGTATTTTAATAAAAGAAGGGAAGTGATAATTGATCCGAAAGCAATTCCTGATTTTTTTGGATCGGTCCATTGAACAAGAGCATTAGAGCCCTTAGTCATACAAGCACCGCCACAACAAACGTTAGTCTTAACTGGAGAAGAAGACATTGTATTTTTTTGTTAATAATACTTAATAAAAAGGAGTGGTGGCAAACCGATAAAAACTTTAAAAAAATGGCGCCTTTAAAATTTTTTTAATGTCGTTTGACAAGAAAAATTTTTTTGTTAAAATACATGGTATATACCTTACGTAATCAATGTTAAATAGAGTTATATTGACAACAAGGAGAACTTTAGGAGACTCCAGATTGTTCAGGTGGTCGCTACCTGATGGATATTTACAGGAACTACCCAAACAGGAGGATGAAATTGTTATTTCTATGTCTTCCGGTGTAGATTCAAGCGTTTGTGCCTTAATGTTTAAAAAGAGGTATAAAAATGTTAGAGGTATTTTTATGGCTAATTGGTCATCTGATAAGTTTATTAATGCTAATTCTAAATGTACTGTTGATGAAGATTGGAATCAAGTTCAGGAAATATGTAAACAACTTGATATTCCATGTTCAAGAGTTAATTTTGAAAAAGAATATTGGAATCAAGTATTTGAACCAATGTTAAACTCATATGAAAAAGGATTAACACCTAATCCTGATATTGGTTGTAATAAATACGTAAAGTTTGGTAAAATGATCCAATATTTAACTGAATATTATAATAATATTAATGAAACTAATCCTAAGAATAAAAAATGGTGGTTAGTAACTGGTCATTATGCAAAGGTGTTAAAAAATGCAGAAAGTAATGAATTTAATTTATTTAGAGCTGATTATAAATCAAAGGATCAAAGTTATTATTTAACTTCAATAAATCAGCAAGTTTTATCTAGAATTTTGATGCCAATTGGACATTACACAAAACCTGAAATTAGATCAATTGCCAAAGAATATAACTTAATTTCAAGTGCAAAACCAGATTCGCAAGGCCTTTGCTTTGTTTCACAGTCAGGTAAGTTTAAAGATTTTTTAAATGAATATATTGAACCAAAACCTGGCAATATTGTTACAAGAGACGGTAAAATATGGGGTAAACACAACGGACTTTGGCATGCAACAATTGGTCAAAAATCAGGCGTTTCAATGCCACAAGGCGATCCAAACTATAAAGGTGTATGGTTGGTATGTGATAAAGATATTGATAAAAATGAATTGATCATTGCAAGAAAGGATAATAGACTTGAATTTTATAAAAATGAGATTTATATTGATGTCAAGTCATGGCATTGGATAAGTTCAATAAACTGGGAGCAATTGACAAAAATAACTAATTTAAATTGTCAAATTAGATCACTTCAACTACCTAATAATGTATTGAAATGGTCATTACATGATGATAAATTCATTCTCAATATTGATACTGAGATATTTGGTATTGCACCTGGCCAAACTTTGGCGTTATATGAAAATGATAAATTACTTGGTTCTGGATTAATTATTGGATCTGGTCTGACATAACCTTTAAAAATTCTTGTTGCTTATATGTATATATCATTTGTAGTTCCATCAACTTTATAGACTTAATAATACCCTTAATAAATAAATTATTTAAGTTATCAAATCTTTCTAATAATAACATTTGATTACAGTCTGGTAATTCTTTGAAAATCGAATTAAATTTATCAATACTTTGTAATTTTTCATTTATTTCATCAATTTGATCAATGAATTCACTCAATGGTTTAATTTTACCCAAAATAACTTCTCTTTTCATTTCAGTGTTGTTTAAATCTAACGTAGCTAAGATACTTGTCAATGGTCTAATTTTCTCCATTTGATACAACATTTTATCTATTTTTTCCTTAAAATCATTATCCAACTCATAATTAGCCTCCAATATAGCCAATCTACATCTAATAACTTCCATATTTCGTTTGATTACAATTCCAAAACTAAGGTTATGAGCCCCTGTCCCGCTTATTTTATCTTCATGACGAGAAAAAAAGTTTAAAGATTTAGAAAAGTCGCCACTTTGTTTTTTGAAACAGGTTTATATCCCCATAATAAAAAGTATAAAAAAGAAATGGTATGTTAATACAGCAGAGAATACTTATTGTCAATTGAGTAATGCTAATTGCAGTATTTTTTCTTTGAAGAATAACAAAGTTCACTTAACTAACATTTTATTCCCCTTTTTTTTATTATTATTATTTTTTGATAATAAGCAAGGAAAGAAGAAAGAAAGAAGAAGAAAGATGGAAAGTCAAAATACTTATTAATCGATTATGTTGTATGAATTGACATTAGACTTTCTTTTCTTATTCTTGTTTTTCTTATTATTGTCATTGAATAAAAAAAAAAGGAAATTTCATTATTATTCTTAAAGTCAAGATCAGGTGTTGCTGTCTCCGATGAAGCTTTAAAAGCATTCAATGATTTAAAGTTAGGTAAAAAGTATAAATATGTCATCTACAAGTTAAACGATGATAAGACCCAAATTGTTGTTGACAAAACATCAACTGATGAATCATACGATTCATTTATTGAAGAATTGCCAGAAGACGATTGTAAATATGCCGTTTATGATTTTGAATATGAAATCTCTGTCGGTGAAGGTAAGAGATCTAAGCTTGTTTTTTACCAATGGTCTCCAGACACTGCATCAATTCGTGCCAAGATGGTTTATGCTTCCTCAAAGGATGCTCTTAGAAGAGCGTTGAATGGTATCTCCTCTGACATTCAAGGTACTGATTTCTCAGAAGTTTCTTACGAAGCTGTCTTAGAAAGAGTTTCAAGAGGTGCTGGTTCTCATTAAAGCTAAAAATGCTACGGAAGGATATATATAAAATAAGTTTATATGGTTTTAAGTTCTAGTTTATATTTTTCATATTTAATATCTATTTAAAACCTCTAAACCGAATATATAAAGAATTCAATTCGACCAAATACATAGGTTATAAACAATTCCCTCGCATTTAAACGCATTTAAACGCATTTAAACGCATTTACGCGCTTTTAAAAGTCTTATATCCGTACCTCGGCTTTAGAAAAAAATTCTCTCTCAAAAATCAAAATAATATAAAAGCAAAGAAATTTCCTTCATATTGGTTAAGACAGAAAAAAAAAAAACTACGTAATAAAGAACAGATAATGAGTGAAATTATGAAAAAAGAATCATCTGGTAACTCTAAGGCTAGTTCAGAAGAAACTCCAAACACATCCTCTTCTATCAATGTTTATAATGGGCCAAATGAAGCCATCGGGGATAACAGAGTTCATGAGTCGGACCTAATGAGAACTGTGACACAATATACAGATTATTCAGTACAAACAGGATTGGCTGCGTTAGAAGAAGAAGAGAAAAGTAAAGGTTTACCATTGCCTCCTAAATATAGATTCTTTGCCAAGGAAAACAAAAAAATGAGAAAAACTGCTCTTATTCAATTCTCTATGATTGTTATCATTCTCATGACTTTTATTTTAGGTGTGTGGTCAATTTATTGGGGTTCAATGTGGAATAGACAAAACAGGTATACTAATTTAAAAGCTTTAGTTGTTGTTGAAACTAATTCATCTGCTCCAATCAGTAAGGCTATGATTCAAGCAACAACGAATCCATTGGTTTCAAGATCTCTCGGCTGGGAGATTAAATCGTTCATACCCAGCGATAAAGTCATTGATATGGTTCGTAAACAACACTATTGGGCTGCTATTTATGTTAGGGAAGACAATATTTCTGAAATAATTGAAAATGGGTTTCAAAACGGAATCAATGTTAACTCCAGTGGTATGATTCAAAGTTATTTTGAAACAGGTAAAGATATGAATACAATGCTTTCATCTGTTGAGCCAACATTGTATAGGTTCGGTGATATTTTACAATCTTCTTTGCAAACAGAATCCTATCCTCAATTTATTTCTAGTTTAACAGATGACCAATTTCTAAATTTGAAAAATACAAATTTATTAGATTTTCCTTCAATTGTTTATACTGATGGTGCACCAGTTGTTAATTCTGTTACGTTGGGTCCATTACAAATTGGTTTGATTTATATTATCATTATTACTTTTTTCCAATACATGTGGTTGATTAAATTGAATTTCGTCGTTAGTCAAACAACTGCTTCCAAAGATTACATTATTTACAGAATGATTGCATCACAGGTTATTTATTTATTTTTATCATTAGCTTTTACTTGTTTGAATGCTGCTTTCCAAATTCCAATGAATAAAGCTTGGAAAGGTGGTTTTGGTGTTATGTGGATGATCTCATTTTTAACAATGTCTGCTGTTGGTGGTGCAAATGAAAATGTTGCAACTATCTTATTTGCTGCTTTCCCTCCATTAATGGGATTCTGGATGTTATTTTTTGTTATGCTTAATATTTCGGCCACTTTTGCGCCAATTGAACTTTGTCCAGGTATTTTTAAATTTACTTATGCAATGCCAATTAAAAACGGTTATGAATTGATGAAAGTTTTAATTTTTGATACATATAGAGGTCACATCGGTAGATATTTTGGTATTTTGGTTGCTTGGATTGGCTTAAATAACATATTATTACCATTTTGCATTTTACTAGCTGCTTCCCAAGCAAAAAAGAAGGTTATAGCAGATCAAAAGCAAATCAAAGAAGAAATAGAAAGAGAGAAAAAGGCATCCGTTTGATTATACTTACTTTGATAACAAATTTTTAGCATGTTGCCTCTTTTCTATTTTTTTTTTCCCTTCCGTTTCTCTGTTATTTGAATTTCATTCATTATCATTATTTTAATCATTTTCATAATCACATAGATAAAGAGCTAATTTGATTAATCATTTTTTATACTTATAGTTGAATTACATTTTTATTTAAAAAAAAAAAGATTTTCTCTAATAGATATTGAATGAGTAAATTTATTAAAATAATTGAGTTGGTATTATCAATTTTAAAAATACATAAAATTCAATTCAATAATGATATCCCCAAATCAAACCTAAGTCATCAAATTCAATTGACAATTAGAATAATTTGGTTTTTAAATAATTTAGAAAAGTATTCTGTTTTCGCTGATATAATAGGAGACTATTTAGATTTAAATTTTGAAACTCGTTTTAAATTTTATAAATCTTTTAAAGAAAATGAAATGGGGTTTACTGAATATAAAATATAATGAACAAAGGATGTTTTTTTTTTATCATATGAATTTTGTTTTAATAATAGGAATTTGTAATTAAAACAATAAGCAAAAAAAAGTATAGCTATTTTACGCCGCATCAAACAATTTAATGCAATTTAATTAAAAAAATACATCTATTGTTTGGTTATAAAAACCACTTTTATGGACAACATAGAGAAAGAAAAGGTTGAAGAAAACTGTTTTTAATATTCAAATTATGGCTGCGTTCTTTTTTTTTTTTAATTTTGGAATGTAGTTCTAACTATTTCAAACGAATTTTAAAACTTTTAATAAATAATGCCATTTTATATTTACATTAAAGTGAGTAATAATATGAATACATTCTAATGCACTTACAACTTATATAGTTTAAATACTTTTAAAATAAGTAACTTTTAAAACGATCAACTAAGAAAGTTATTATGCTAAAAAAACTCTATTCAAGAGTGAAAGTATAATTTGATGGTGTTTTTTTTCTAGCTATAATAGATCTTTTTGAAGTAAATTTTTAAAAAAGGCAAAAAGCAATGGTACAGTTAAAGTTTATTAATGTTAAATTCATATTTTATGTTTTTGAAGGTTTAATTACGATAACAAAAAATTAAATATCTGCCTTTTGCTATTATTGAGTAATATTTATATTAATATGATAAATCATGTATATCTATAAAAAGTATTAAAAATTACTTAAATTGTTTATCATAGTCAGTTAAAACAAATCTGAACTTAACATCACCCTTTTCCATTCTGTCCCAAGCAATAGAAACATTTTCAGGACTGATTGGAATAGTTTCAACCCAAGGTTTAATATTATGTTCAGCAGCAAGTTCTAACATATACTCAATGTCCTTTGGAGAACCTAAAAGAGAACCATAAACTGAATAGTTTCCAAAAATAAGAGACATTGGCTCAAGAGTAATATTCTCACCCCTTGGCGGAATAGTAATGTAAGTAAGCTTACCAAATGGCTTTAAATATGAAAATAAGTTATTGATAGTTGACTTGGAAAACGAAGAGGTAGTGTTAACAATAACATCAAGTTTTCTAAAATTAGCCTTAACATCTTCTTCGTTATCAGTGGAAATGTAATGATCAGCACCTAATTGCATTGCCAATTCTTTCTTCTTATCGTTTCTTGAAATAGCAGTAACCTCAGCACCAAGAGCCTTTGCAAATAAAATGGTCATGTGACCAATACCACCAATACCACAAACACCGACTTTAGTACCCTTCTTAACACCAGTCGTCATCAATGGTCTAAGACCAGTAATACCACCACAAAGCAAAGGAGCAGCATGAATGGATTCAATGGAATCTGGAATTTTAAACGCAAATTTATGATTAACACGAACATACTGGGCATAACCACCCTGAGTATGAATGCCAGTTTCTTTATAAGTACCTCCATAAGTACCAATATTTCCTAAACATGATTGCTCCATGTCGTCATTACAAGTTTCACATTGACCACAAGAATCACATTGTGCACCAACACCGACTCTATCACCGATTTTATATTTAGTGACATCAGATCCAACACTAACAATAGTACCAACAATTTCATGTCCAACTGCCTTTGGAGCATATCCTTCACCCCAATCACCGTTAGCAGCGTGAATATCGGAACCACAAATACCACAAGCTTCAACTTTAATATCAATATCCAGAGGTCTCAAATCTTGAGGTTTGTGTGTGAACTCAAAGGCCTTTGGCCAATGATCGTAGTCAAGAATACCAATGGCATCAATAGAAGTAATGTCTGACATTTTAAACCTTTTTAAACCTTACTTTTAATGACTTCTATTATTTATTAAGGAAAGGAAATTGACGCTTATATTTATATACCAACAGAAAGAAAAAAATTTTTCAATCAGTGGGTAATCAAAGATATACTTTCTTTATCTCTAAGTCTGACAAAAGGGTCAACGGATAGAAAAGACTGTTCTACGGACCGCATATAAATTGATGGACACTGTCTTGATACTACAGGACATTTCTGTCCAGGATAAAAATGATTTAAATGGCATCCGTTCAGTACTCTCAAGTGCCCTTGGATACCCGCATTCTTCTAAGATTGCCATTAAAACTGTATCTGGTGGAATTACAAATGTCCTACTACAATGTACTTTTCAGGATAAAACTACTCTGATGCGTTTATATGGTAAATCGACCGACACAATCATCGAACGTAGTAGAGAATTTGTTTCTCATTTTATGCTATACGAATTAGGTCTTGCCTCTCCAATTTACGCCAGATTTGCCAACGGATTTCTATATGGATTCATAGAGGGTCAGCCTTTGACTCATACTGATTTAAAGCCTTGGTCAAATCAAATCGCTTCTCAATTGGCGATCGTTCATTCAAAGATGAACTTAGATACGTTCAAGGCTCGAGTTTCCCTATTTGGCAAAACAGCTCAGCAACTTAGTACAATTTGGCCAGTCTTACGTCATTGGATCTTACAACTACCAAATTCAGAACCGTTATCATTAGAATTAGATTGGTTAATAAAAACATTAGAGAATAAGAGTTTATTAGTGGCATGTCATTCAGATCTCCTTTCCGGTAATATAATCAACACAGGAGACAATAAAGTGGCTTTCATTGATTATGAATACATGATGATTGGCCCAAGAGCATTTGATATTGCTAACCATTTGATGGAATGGCAAGGATTTGAATGTGAAAAGAATTTAATACCCTCTTCTGATTCCATTGAAGTCAAAAATTGGTGCTTTGCTTATTTAACTCAATTAGGTCAATTTAATGATAAAGACTTGAGCAATCTCATTGATGAAGTCAAATTACATTACGGTTTACCAGGATTTTTTTGGGGCGTATGGGCTGGATTGCAATCTCAAATAAGTGATTTGGATTTTGACTACGCTTCTTATTCTCAAAATAGATTAAATGAATATTGGGATTGGAAAACCTCATTTATTGATAATAATTAACTGCGTTTCATTTCTGTGTTTTTTTTCTGACAAAATCTAAGAAATCAAAAATTAAAAGTTTGTGTCATTAATCTTGACGTTGTTGATATATTTCTTATGATTTATTTATTGTTACCCAAATTTTAAAACAAATATTTTCATCTTTCACTTTTTTCTTTTCTCTTTTACTTGCTGGCACTACACTTGGGTATCGAATTTTGAATTAATATTTTTCATTACTATAAATCAATGATGGGTATATTAAATAAATATAATACATATATTGTAAATTTAACAAAAAATAAGTATATATCTTCTTTATAGATTTCATTTTAAAATTCTTCTTAATCATTATTCACGTATTCTAACTATACCATTTGTTTATTGATTCATTTCATTTAAAATGGCGCTTAAAATCCCATGTTTTCTATTTTGACTGTGAATATGTGCTTGAATTTTGCCAATGGCTTTACGCCCGGTTGATCTTTGACTATTAGTTTCTTCCAAGTTAATATTCTCTAGCTCTATGATCCATTTATTTTTCTCGAAAATACTCATCATTGAACTCAGTTCTCTTCTAATTAACCCACTATGACCAAATACTATCAACTTTTTTTTAGCTCTTGTCATGGCAACATTTATTCTTCTCCATTCCTTTAGTAGCCCACCTAATCCTGAAGTTCTAACTAAGGATATAATGACTACATCTTTATCTCTGCCTTGAAATTTGTCTGCTGTTAACATTTCTAGCTCATTAACTATGTCCAAAGGTAAAACTTTTCTAAACCTTGATAATTGTCCATTGTAAAATGACATAAGACCAATATCTTCTGCTTTAACTCCATTATGAACCATAGTACTGATTAATTCACTAATGAGTAAAGCTTCTCCAGGATTTTCAACTTGATCTCCAATTTTTTTCTCTTCAATCTTGAGTTTGTCATAATTAACAAAAACGACACTTTGCTCAGGATTCATCACCCTTTGAACCCATGCTGACCCACCTTCATTAGCAATCTCTAATTTTCTTTGAGCAACATAATTATTACCACATTTTAAACGACCGTTGTAAATAAGTTCATTGGAAATCTTCATAATATCTTCATTCATACGATACTGATAAGTTAATTCGACAACAGCATGAGGATGGGCATCATTCAATATCTGAAAAAGTGATTTGTCCAAACCATCAGCCTTAGCGTCCGGATTCATAACTAGTGGTGGTAATTGATAATGATCGCCAACTAAAACAAACCTATCTGCAAATGCAATTGGTCCAAGCACAATTGGTAACGAAACTTGTGATGCCTCATCAACAATGCAGTAATCAAATGTTTTACCCAGTAACCCATCCGAAACACCTAAACATGTGGCAGCAACAATTTCAGCCTTGTCTATAACCTTTTCAAATTTCTCTTTTGTACTAATATCACCTAAAAATTTATCTGAATATAAAGCATGACTTTGAACACTAGATTTAATTTTGCTGGGTGCTCCTAATCTTAACAATGGCACATCAGTACCCATTAGTTCAAGTAACTTTTCGCAAATATTATCAACTGCAGAATGTGTATATGAAGTAATTAAAACACTTTTTCCATTTTCAACAATAGCTTTGATCATATGTGAAATAACTGTTGTTTTACCAGTACCTGGCATTCCTAAAATCAATGAATAATCTTCTGTTTTAGAAACAATATCAAATGCTTTCATTTGATCTGCATTGAATTTTGACGAGTCATCTTTAATGCACCATTCGGGATTTTCAAGATACCTTGGACTTATTAATTCAACAACTAGTTTCCTTCTTTTAACATTATCTTCCCCCGGTAAAAACAAATTTAATAAATTCCATCTAGCCATTGATAACCCCATAACAAATAAATTTTTATCAATTCTATACCTTTTCTCCTTGATTATATCTGCAACCTTCTCACTATTCAAATTCAAAACAGATTTAAACACTTGATTTTTGCTTTCATCAAAATTACTATCCCTCACAGTAGATTCGGTCCATTTTCTGTCACTGCTAATTATAACTGTATTAGAGTCAACATACCTGACAATTCCATCACATAACCCAAATTGCTTTCCCTGATCATCACTTAAGATAATTGAATCATATTTCACTATTTTACTAATAAAATCTGTTCGTTCTCTTTTGAATTCATATAAATATTTATGCGATTTTGAAGAGTATTCGTATTTTTGAAGTATTAGTCCACCAAGACAGTATCCACCATTTTCTTCTCTTTGAAGTGCTGTATATTTCCATATATCTGCTTTAGTATATTTTAAAAACCCCTCTTCTCTTGTTATTAACGAATCCCAGTGTTTAAAAAATGTGGTATGTTGTGGATTATTAATATGTTCAGTAAGAGCTAAATACATATCAACGTCAATGCCACTAGTTTCGGCAACTCCATTTTCAACAAGCTTATTTAAAACCATACACGGCTCTAAAGAAAAACATCTTTCACAAGAAGCCCGTTGTTTCAAAGGTGGTAACTCGGTTTTGCCATAAATCATATATTGCGAAAGATTATTTCTAAGCTGGATAAGATGTTTTAAATCACTGTTCTTGATATTATTAAACCTATTTGCTTTCATTTTTGTGTAAACTAAATCTGTATGCTTGCAATTGATATTATATCTATCTTTAATAAGTAAGGTATACATAGCAACTTGTGCTCTATTTGATAAATATTCTTTTCCAGTTTTTATTTCCATCGGAATAACTAACTTCTCTCCATTTGAAAGCATAGCTTCTATAACTACATCAATAAAACCTCGAAGTCCAAGCATTGGAGACATTATATTTTCTTCTATATCTAAAACCTTGGTAACTTTAAACTCAGATGTCTTTTCAGTCCCAAGATAAGTGCTAATCCAAGATTTAATATAATCTGCATTAAATTTAATAGTTTGACTGATTTCTTCTTTGGAACTTTCAGTTGAATAAATATCAATAAAACATGCGTTCAACCTTTGTTCAATAAATAAATCAATATATGAATCATCTATGGTATTATGTTTTAAGCATGATTGAAATAATTCGTGTGTAATATTACCAATAATGAATGCTTCGCTCTGAACACCTGGACCACGAAACCTATCATTGAGAACGGCCTCCCGTAGACAATATGTAGCTGAACCTATTTTTGTTGGAGACACCAGTTCATCAGGATTCCAAATCAAAACGTTATGATCTTTATCAACCAGCTGATATCGATCATTTTCATTAAATGTTATAATATGAATAACATCTAGCGGTTGCAAATCGAGTTCAGTCCATGTATCTCTTATCAATATTGTTGATATCTGATCATTTTTATCCAGGCATTTTAATATCTTTTGTCTCTTCTCAATATTCGATAATTTATAGTGAGCTTCTCTGACCTCTTTGATTTGAAATCTATGTAAAATTGGATTATTTATAGCACATTTAGCAAGATTGTCTTCTTCATTAAATAAACAAAATGACGTATGTTTAGAGTTGATTGGAATTGCGTCATCATCACTAAATGAATCATTCTCTACTCCTTCAACATCCAATACTTCTGTAGCTTCTGTCACCATTCTTTTTGATGGCCTATTTTCATTAGAATCATCATCGCTGAAAATATCATCCTCAGCAGTGACAACAGTTGTAGAATCACGAATAATTGGCCTGGTTTGCTCGGTCTGTGTTAGTTTTAAAATCAGATGACTATTATCTTCGTCGTCACTAAACTCATAAGAATCATTTGTAGTCTCATGAACAACTTTAGAGGTGTCATTTAAATTTGTAGTTATACTTATAGTTGAAGGAACAAATGGTGCACTCAAAGTTTCCAAAGCAGCATCTGTACTAGTATTGTTATTGCTTATGTTATCATTTAACATTGAACTGCCTATCTGCTGGAGTACAGTCGCCATGTTCGTATCTAACGATGGTCTCTTAAACTTAGTTTCTGAATTATTTCCTTGTGATCGTGTTGATCTATGGCCTTTTAAAGATTTTAAACTTTGTAATATACTTTCATTTAAATTATTAGTCTCTTTACTATCCGTGAATTGAACCTGAGAGTCAGAAATGCTACGTCCTAGACCATTATTAATAGTATTATAATTAATAGCAAGTTTGGAAAATCTTTCTGGACTTAGTTCTACACCCAATGGATCGCTTGAAAACCCGTCTGCGGCAATTAGGCTATCTTCATCAGCTTTTGAAGGTGAAGAACAAACTGTTGACTTAACTTTTTTTTGACGTGGGCTTACTTTCCAGAACATTGCAGTATCATCACTGCTCACAACTTTGGCTCTTTTTACAATTCGATCCAACTGTGAATTTTGTGAAAATTCCTGTAATAGTTCTTGGTTTTGATCCTTACTTTCGTTGCTAATTTTAATAATGCTTTCATCTAAATCGTTATCTATTTCACCAATTTTTCTAGTTTTGTGTCTAATTTCAGCTATATTAGTTCTTTGCGAATGTGACGCGTCGTTAATTCCAACTGGAGGTTCTCTGATTGGTTCTTTTTCATATTTTTTTATAGAACTGGGTCCCAAGCTGTTAATAGGACCAATGCGGTATTTAGAAGTAGGTTTGTGGCCTATTGGCATTAAGATCAATTAAAGAGAAAGAAAGAATTATTATTGTATGAGAAAGCACTTAGATATTTTTTGCACTTTTTCGTAACGATGCCCCGTATTATAACTACCTATCTTTATCAAAATAATGGGATTATACACTGTTATTGCCCGTTACGTTTATGAACCTGACGTAGAAAATGCTGCTGACGATTTGCCACTTTCTGTTGGAGATCTTGTTCAAGTTAATGAAGAGATTGATGACGATTGGCTTGTGGGTACTAATTTAAACGGATCAAAATCCGGATATTTCCCAAGAAGTTTTGTCGAACGCTATGAAGAACCACAGCAACAACATCTCGAACCTAATGATGTTTCAACATCAGCTGTATCTCAATTAGATGAAAGTTTACCTTTAGAACAAGAAGATGCAACTAAAAATGACGACGAAACTAAAAGTATTGGCGAAACTTCAACAGTTGAGCAACAAAAGTCAATTGTTAGTGAAATTGAAGCACCAGAGCCAATAAAAAATGCAAATCCTTCTTTTGTTTTATCTTCCGATGAGTCCAGTAAGTTTAAGTCCAAGATTCAAACTTTTGCTTCGACTGCCACTCCTCCTCCAATGCCAGATATTAAACCTTCTAATGATACCTATTTGGTTAAAAAACCATTTGCTGGTGTTGAACATAAATCATCCTACATTCCACCTTCCCTAGGGTTAAATAAAAAGCCAACAACAACTGGTGAAAAGGTGTCTATTGTAAAACCTGATGTTATTAGCGGAGATACTGTTGAAGAACCTAATGAGGCACCAAGAATGACACTTAAAGAACGTATGGCTATTTTACAAAAGCAACAGGCAGAGGAACAGAAGGCATTAGAAGCGGCTTTGTTAAGAAAAGAAGAAAGAAAGAAAGTCAAAAAACAGCAAACTAATTCAGACAATTCCATGCTTAATGTCAATGCTACTGAAACAGTTAACGATGACGATTATTTATTACAAAAAAAAGATAATTTACTTGCTAAAGATGATGAGAGTTTATTAGAGGAAGCTGAAAATCACATTGAGAGAAATCAAGGATTGCAACATAAACAAGAAAAGTATATTGGTGACGAAAAAAGTATAGATGAATCAAACTTTCAAAAAGAAAATGTGGATGAAGAAGATGGTAAAGAGGATAATAAATATGGAGATGGAAATGATGGTGAGAAAAAATATCACAATAATGAATATGATGGTGGTGATGATGACAAAGATGCGGAAGAGGAGGAGGACGATGACGATGATGAGGACGATGACGATGATGAGGAGGAAACTGAAGAAGATAAAGAAGAACTTAGAAAACGTAAACTTGCTGAGCGTATGGCTAAATTATCTGGTGGTATGGGTATGATGGGTATGATGGGTATGCCAATGATGAATATGACCAAGCCAACAACTACTAAAAAGCCTAAAAAGAAGACTGTTGAAGAAGAATCTGAAGAAGTTGCAAACCTACCAAAGGCAGTTCCAATCTTACCATTCACTTCACACTTACCTCCTGAACTATCAAAGATGGCACAATCTGACACTCATCAGAAAAGCGAAACGGAAAAGAATAAAAGTGAAGGGAATTCGTTAGTTGAAAGTCGTGATATAATTCCTGAATCTGAGAAACATATCACTCAATTTGACTCTGAAGATGATGAACAGGAAGTAGAACTATTTGAAGATACGTTAGAATATCCAACTTCTGTTGAAAAACCTACTAAAACTGATACTTCTCCTGCCCCTCTACCAGCGCATATTTCACACACATCAATTGATCAATTTAGTGATGAATCCAATAATGATAACACACCACCATTACCGCAACCATTGCCGGTTCCACGTGTTCCTGCACCTACTGCGGTGCCATCAATTTCCCCTCCTGTTCCTACTTCTTCTTCATTTGCCCCTCCACCAGTAAATGCTACAACTGCATCATTTGGGCCACAATCAACACCAATAACTACAGGAACTCATTCTTTTTCAGCAATTCCACCACCAATTCCTCAGGCAGGTGCACATCCATATAAACAATTAACGCCACAAACTACCAGCGTTCCAATATTACCATGTGCTCCAACCAACCAAATTCCAGTTACTCAAGCACCCCCAATACCAGAAGTGACAGCACCAGCTCAGAGAGATATTCCACAAATTCCTATGTCACCACCACAAATTCCAATGACTTCTATGCCAGCAGATTTACCTGTAGCGCCACCAGCGCCTGTTGATTATGATGATGAATCAGAAGATGAAACTGACAATAATTCGAAATCACTCAATCAACCACCATCAGTTCCACCTCCGCAAGTCACTAAGAGACTTTCAACAGTTGGACATGCACCTCCACCTCCTCCGCCTCCAGTTGGAAGTGCACCTTCTCTACCAAATGCAACAGATTCCCTATCGTCAGTTAACAGGGCTGTCACTAATGTTAGCACTGAATGGGAAAAACCTGTTAGTACCATTCATTCATGGTGGGCCACCTCAAAATTACCAACCGAAATTCCATCCAGTGAAGTTTATTTTGAGGTTGATAAACAAACCATTAAAAGACGTGGCTCATATGGTAATGTGGAATATGTTATTTATTACATTATTGATATTCATTTAACAACTAGAATTTTAGAAATGGCATATTATTTGAATGATCCAAGTAAATTACTTTTCTTTGAGGACTCAAAGGTTAAGCATAGAAGCGAAAGGAAATTGTTGGAGAGTCAATATGTCGTTTTTGGACCACAAATTTATAATTATGCGGTGCAATCAATTAATAAACCAGTAGATGGTTTTGTATCATCTATATTCGAGCATCTAGTTGGAGTTGTTCCTCCTATTGCTGGTAAAACATATGGTGCTATTACCTACAAAAATAATGATAACGTGGATGTTAAATCTTACGATGAAATTAGAAATGGAGATATTTTAGTTATGGTTGATGCACATTTTGAGAGTCATAAGGGACCATTAAGAAAAATTAAGAATATTGACGTTGGATTACAAGCTCCATACGTTGCTATTGTCATTGGATGGGATAAAACAACTAGTAGGATCACTGTTGTTAAAGAAAGAGACGGAATCGCCGTTGAAGAAAGTTACAAGTTCAGTCGTCTGACAAGCGGTAAAGTTCGCGTATTCCGTGCGGTTGGTAAAGAATACGTTGGACTTTAACATAGCAGTAAGTAATGTCTTAATTATGATTTGTTCGGCTTTTATTTTTTTTACTGTTGATGTTTATTTTTTTTTCCTTCTTTTTTGAAAAGTAAACAATTGTATTGAGTTTTATTCTTTTCAATAAAAACCGTTTGTTACGCATACTTCTTTATAAGCTCTGTAGAAAAGTAGAATGGGTGCTGCTTTTGAATTATCATCAGATACAGAATGGGATCCGGCATCTAATATTGATCCAGCATTGTTAGAATATCTTAATAGTGAAGATAAGTTTACTTCTTTGAATTTCTTTTACCAATTGGTTTCTCTTTTAAAGAATCAAGAACGTACAGGATGGATCAACATGGGAATTCCTAAGCCAGAACATATAGGAGATCATATGTATCGTATGGCTATTATTTGTATGACTCTTGATGTCAATGCATGGGAAATTAAACCAGATTTGAATAAATGTGTTCAAATTGCTCTTGTTCATGATATTGCTGAATGTATTGTTGGTGATATTGTTCCTCATGATGTTAATGTTGATAAAGTTGAAAAGTCAAAGAGAGAATATAAAACTACATTATATTTGGCAAAAATTGTTGAAAAGTACAACAAGGAAGTTAGTGAAAAGTTACTCGAATATTGGTTGGATTATGAATTACAGAGAAATCTTGAAGCAAGTGTTGTCAAGGATGTTGATAAGTATGAACTGTTATTACAGACCTTTGATTATGAAAGAATGCATCAAAGAAGAATGGATGAGTTTTGGGGTTGTAGAAACGTCATTAAAAATAAAGAAATTCAACAGTTAGCGGATGAATTAATAAATCAAAGAAATCAATATTTACAAAAAAACAACTTGTAATATTGTGAGTGAAATTTTGTATATGTACGCTTATTTTTCAATTCAATTTCATATGATTCCCCTTGTTATAGATTCAACATTTTTTATATTATTCTTTTATAGATATTTGAAAAAAACACTAATCAATGAAATCTATTTAGCATATTCCAAGAATTATCAAATCCAAAAATTAAAGGTGCAACAGAATGTCTAAATATCAACATTATCACACCAATTATAAATTGCAATGATAAAATCAAAGAACAAAGTTGGGATTCTGATTTTGACCCAAACCATATAATGACTAGGTTAATCAATGTCATATTTGAAGAAGCAATTATGACACCACTGTCATTTTTCTTTAACTTAATCAAATTAAATTTTTCTAAAATATTGAATATTGGGATCATAAACGGTTTTAACTTACCATCACCCTTCTGTTCATCAACAGTATAATTGGTCCAAGAATTATACATCAAACCATCTGCTTTATTGAATTTAGGTAGTCTATGTCTTGGACAAGGGACTAAACCAAATAACTGAGGGGCTGAATAGATGAAATTGATAATTTGTGGTAAGAAGAATAACATTAAGGTCTTTGAAAAATGTGCAGAAATTGCAACAACAGCAAATAACATACCTGAAAAGTAGCACCAGGTATCACCAACGAAAACTTTAGCAGGACACCAATTATATTTCAGTAAACCCAATGCAACACCAATAAAAGGAATCAAATAGCATAAAGAATAAATATGAATCTCATAAGCCTCTAAACTCAAAGCACCTCCAAAGTGACCTGAAATGTAGTATAAATCGTTAATGATAAGTAAAATTGCAATAACAATAGTTTGGCCAACTTCTAGTCCGTTAACACCCGCTAATATATTGACAGAATTTGGACAAAATATCGACACAGATGCCATATAACAATAATAAATCCAATGTAAATCTAATGTCGATTTTGGTACTCCAAGAAACGATTGAACAAATTTAGGTATAAGGATAGAAGTAATATTAAAATCCAAATAATAAACAACTAGTAATGGAATTGATGCAATGGCAGGTAGAAAAAACTTATGACGCCAACGAATATCAAATAAATCATCCATTAAACCTAGTAAAATCATTGATTGTAAACACAAAATAGAGCCAAGGAAACTTGATAATTTAAAATTGTATTTAAGAGACAGCAATGGAGCAAAAACCATCATTAAAAACAAGTATGTAATGGCAGGAATAACGCCAATTGTTTCAGGGATCAATGGTAGATTTGCTTTTGATAAATCTTTGCCACATAATCCTCTTTTAATAAAGACATTAGAAACTTTGGGTATGATATAATCTACTGTGTAATAACCTAAAAGCGCCAACCCTACAGCAGCATTCACTGGTTGAGGATATGGATCTAAAACTATTAAACATATACCAAGAATGGTTCCAATTAAGGAACTTATTAATGATTTCATTACTATTTTAATAAAAAAGTAAATATCAGCAAAGAGAAAGACCGATATGAAAATTGGAAGTTTCAACATATGTATAGCTTATAAAAAAAAGTTCTTCCCCAAATAATTAACTTACCTTAAGGTAATAAAAATAAGAACCAAGTACAACATTGAGTTTTATTAATAATTGTTTGTCGTCAAGTATTCACATTTAAATGCAATAGAGTATCAATAATAGCGAAGAATAAAGTTACAAAAAGGATATAGTTTAATAAAAAAGTTGCCATAAATAAAAAATATTTACAGTTTTTAGCAACTGTTTTTCTATGCTAATTGTTTGAATTTAGTAATAGTTCTATAACTTGTTTTTTTTTGCTTTAATTGATACTAGTCAAAGTTTTAAAAAATAAACTAATGAGCATTTACTTGCTCAGTATATAATATTTGAAATCACGTCAAATCATTATACAAAGTAATTGTAAAGTAATTTAAAGTAATTGTAAAGTTATTTAAATAATATGAGTTATTTCTTAGTATTTTATTTTTAAAATTTTGTAAGAAAAGTATCATATAATAATGATTATAACATAACCAAATAAAATGTAGATAGTCTGTACATTTGTAAATAACAAAAATATCACTTTAATGAAATACATTGGAACTTTTTCTGCCTCTTATATGCTTTACTTATATATTTACAGCAATGTATCATAAAGAAAAGACTATAGCATCTTCTATTAAACCTTTTGGTGTACGGGTGTTTATAACATAAATAAAAAAATTTTACAGTGGGGAAAAATTCAGCAAATGAGAGAGCAGTTAATATAAAACATTCATCTTTCTATTACAAGTATTATAATTGCATACAATGTTGTCCGCTTCAGCTTCTAGGGCCTCAGTTTCATTGAAATGTACTGCAGCTACTTCTGCAAAGGGTGCAGTTAGATCTATTTACCGTTTTCCATTAGAATCGGATATCAATATTACCAAAACTGGTAAAACTAAAGTTTCAGTAGGTCTTGGTGGTCGTCACTCTCGTACTGGATACCAAGTCTCTATCTTTGGTGGTACTGGGTTTCTTGGTAAGATCTTAACTGCTAAGCTGGCCAAGCATGGTACTTTTGTTGTCGCTCCTTTTAGAAACGGTAGATCCAAGAGACATTTAAAAGTTACTGGTGATTTAGGTGTTGTTAATTTCCACGAATTCGATATCCGTAACTTAAAATCCATTGAAGAATCTGTTGCCCACTCAGATGTTGTTGTTAACTTAATAGGTTCCCAATTAAACACTAAGAATTTCAGTATGGAAGATGCTAACGTTGAAGCAACTAATAGAATTGCTAAATTGGCAAAGGATTATGGTGTTGATAAATTTGTTCAAGTTTCATCTTATAATGCAGACGTGAATTCCCCATCTCAATTTTTTGCCACCAAGGGTATGGGTGAAGCTATTGCTAGGGAGCATTACTCAGATGCAGTTATTGTCAGACCAGCACCAATGTATGGTCGTAATTCTCCATTACTTAATGATTTATTACCAATTAAACTCTTTGGTGGTAATATTCTTCATAGACAAGAAATCTATCCAACACATGTTGAACAAGTTGCACAAGCACTTGAAAAGATTGTTTATGATGACTCTACCTATGGTAAAACTTACGAATTATATGGTCCAGAAAGATACTCAAAGTCTGAATTAAGAGAAATGCTTAAATATATGACACATCTGAACCAATATGGTTTCTTCCCAGCTGCTGCTGGTTATTACATGCCAGCACCAGAACTTGCTGTTAAGATTTGGTGTTACCTTAATGAAAAGTTGAACCCAATGATGGAATCATCTAATTATGATACCTACGTGAGATCAACACTTCATCAACAAATCGATCCAAATGCACTTTCTTATAAAGACTTGGGAATTGAAGCTGACGATCTCGCTGACTGGATCTACAGGTACGTCAAACCACATATTCAATCTTCTTCTCAAGCTAAGAACAGAACAGTTTATGGTAGAGAAGAGATTCTCAAGTTGAGAGATTATGTCAATACGCCGAAAAACAAACTTGATTTGTTTGGTTACGGTGGTAACAACTGATACTTCTTCCTTCTATCATATCATATCATATATAAACCATATACTTATTATATTTTATTATTTATTCACTTTATTTCATCATCACTGTAATAAAAAGGAGAAAAAAATTTTTTGTCTCTATAATAATTTATATAGAGGGTATAAAGGAGGTTTTGGTGTCTAATATGACCAAAAAGGTCTATGAAACTACTATTAATAATTTAGTAGAACGTTGGAACTTGCCATTTGACCATGAACCTTTAACTCTACAATCTTTAGTCTCCTCTTATCATATCTTAGGGATTAAAACTCAAGATAACTTAGATCCAGAATTATGGAATAATAACCCAAATGATGATTTTATCGATCAATTAAATCATCTACCAGATCAGCAATGTTGGAATGGTTTGTTGGCTAAACATGGTATTATTTATGATTCTAAACGTCATCATTTCATCAAAATTAATAACCTTGATGATGTAAGATTCAATAAAATACTTTCCACTTCGTTTATTTCTTTTAAAAAGACATGGGCTTCGGTTTTAAATGATGATTCAAGCTGGAATTCATTCCTTGGATTGAAGAAATACATTGAGCCTCCACAACTAAATCCATGGTTAGATCCAAGTCCATATTTACCTGTTTGTTATGGCTATATTTGCTGTGAGTGCGGTACTGCCTTTGCAAGACAATTTACTGATACCGATAAATCATGTTCTTTACTATTAGGACAACATTACGAAAAAGTGCATCCTAATTTAAATGGTGAGCAAAGGGTTTATTTATTAGGACTTGTTCAACCAGCAACTAGTAACAGTTTTCATGCCATAAAACTTGGTAAAAAGCAATTATTACAACTTCAAACTGATGATGAAAAGGCATGTGCTATTTATAAAGAATTAATTTGTGCTGGATTTATGAGTGAATACCATAAAGGTGTCACTGTCGATAATTATCCTTTAATTTTGGATTCTCTATTAAAATTAGTTTTAGGTTTAGCAAACAATTTATCTGTTACAAAAATGATGTCTCCAGTCATACGACAATGTATTAAATGTATTGAAGAACCAGATTCAAAAACATACGATTTATTATATGAAGTAATATCCAAGGCTCAATTGCAATACAAAAATCAAAGAGGGTATATCGCTGATAATATATTTAAACTGACATATTTAGATTTACAAGATGCACTTGGTTATTATTTAGGTTACCTATTACAATGTTATGGGATAAAAAAGGATGTTAAGATAGAATATCGACCGAAATTTCAAGTTCAAAGGGAAGATTTCATTTCTTGTTTTTTTGGACCCTATCTTAACATAGATGATTACAATATATGGTACATTTTAATGATTAAAATCATTTGTTATGATTCTATTAGTATTTATCCACCACATTGGCCTTCTTGGAAATCAAGAGAGTTTAGGGTCTTACATAGTATTAAAACATTATTAACAAAGGGGTTGGTTAATAAACAGAAAAAAATGCTACGAATTAGTACTTTAAAGTCCACTGTTGATTCAGATGAAACAAGTTTCAATACCCGTAACAATGATTCAATACCCGTAACGGAAATAGTTGAACCATCAACTTTTTCTGCAAAGAATTTTTCAAAGGCGGAAACGTCACATTTAGAAACTTTAATCAATAAGATGAACGAAATTACACAAAACAGTGACATTAAATGGACAAATGATAAAATTAAGCAAGTTTTCAATTTACTTGAAAAGATAATAATTCATTCAACTATATTTGCAGTTGGTACTGAGGTCATAAAAGATATTGAACCAATTGGGTTAGATTCTGGCCATCAATATGAATTAGATCAGTTTGATTGTAACGTTGACCCTGTTGGTGCCCAATATTCATCACATTTCTTGTATCTTTTATTAATTTTACAGGGACAAAAATTTAGTAAGGAGCAAGCAAAATCAGTTAACACTTACCCAAATTGGCACTTTCTATTTGATAATGGTATTAAAACCCATGGTAAGGATATATCCATTGCAACTACTGTTATTTTAGTTGGTTGGGGTTTGAAAGATTGTCAACTAACCCCTTGTGAAGCTCAGCTTGTTGGCTATATTACATGTTTCAAAGCTAATAATTAATAATTAATTAACTTTTTATAATAGATATCGTATATATATATAATTAAAGTGTATTATTTCAAAAAAGAATGATAAAAATTTAGAATAAAGAAATGTAAATCTAATAGAAAAGATCAATAAAGCTGAAAATTTAAAAAGGAATCAAGTTCATTAATTTGTGAATAAAATTAACAAGGTAGAAATATAATTAATTTGCAAGCAGAATTAAAGAGGATAGATGAACTTTTCATTTTCCCAATCAGTTAAATCAAGAGCAGCTAAATTAACTTCAACTTCGTGACCTTCGTCATCCTTAACAAATCCCTTAATAGAATCTTGAGATGAGCCAAGAGCTTCCAATCTGGAGGCATTTCTACGTTTCAAGATGTACCAGATAACAATAGCTAAAGAAGGAGCAATTGAGAAAGAACAAATGATTTGGACGATCCAAGCAGGAACAAATCTTGGAGCATCCTTTTCTTGCCATAATTGAGGAGAAATAATATTAGCAATACCAAAACCAATCATGACTAAGGCATTTCTAGTTAGTTTCTTGGTGTAACCTGAACAAGTAGTTGAATTCCAAGAAAACATTAAAATCCATGGAATACCAAAAACAGGTGAAGCTAAACAAAGCATAGCAAGAAGAGCAATCTTTCTATCCCAAGGAATGGAAACCATAGCAATACAACCAACAAAACTTGGTAAAGACCAGAAAACAACTGACCAAGCAGTCCAATTTTCGTAATATAACATAAAAGTAGTTGCGATGATACAACAGATAACAGCAAAACCACCAGATGCAACAGAAACAAGAGTAGAATCTAAGTTGGAGATGTTACCAATACCAGTGAATAATAAGTTTTGTTGATATGGTAAATTATTAGCCAATTGTTGTAAAAGGAAGAATGCAAAGAATAACCATGAAATTGGATCTCTGATAGCTTCTTTGATTTGATATTTTTTAATAACCTTTTGTTCAATAGCAGCACCAGTTGATCTTTGAACTCTTCTAATAACCCAAATTCTTTCCTTCTTACTTAAAAAGACAGCATCTGTTGGATTATTTGGATAAATGAAGAAAGCGACAACAGCCCAAAGGAAGGTAAGACCACCAATAATGATATAAAATAACTTCCAAATTGGGATAGAGGATTTAGCAAAAAGAATACCATAAGCAATGAAACCAACAGGAATAGTAACACCAACACAAGTTGAATAAAATAATGGAGCAGTTGCAGCTTTTTCCTTCTTTGTTAAAAATTGACCCATGGTAGTGTTTAAAACAGGAACAGCAATTGATTCAACAAATCCAAGGAAAAAACGCATTGCATAAATACCTTGATAGTTGTGAACAGCACAAGTCAAAAAGATAAGTAAAGACCAGATAAAGATAGAAGCTGTAACTAATCTACCAACAGGTAACTTTTGGACAAGAACAAGATTAATTTGACCAATGATGTAACCAACGTAAAACAAAGTAGATGAATTATTATACTTATTTTGATCAAGTCCAACATCTTCCCATAGATCAAAAATTGATGCATATGATAAAGTGGCTTTATCAGCATAAAGCAGAAGATTGGTAAAAGAAGTTAAGAAAAGAATTATTGAAACAACCTTTCTTGATAATTTTTTTTCTTCTTCTGGTGTAATTTCAGGAACTTCAGCATCATATAATTCCAAATAGTTAAGTGTTGCATCTGCATCTCTTGATGTAACAATCAATGCTTGGTTGCTTGAATTAGTTGAGTTAGGAGATGAATGAGCGTTCAATTGAACATCTACGTTCTTTTCATCAACTGAGTCCTTTTTAATATCAGAATCCGACATATTCAACTATATTAGATTTATAGATTTATGTTTCTATAGTATATAAATTTTTTTATTAAATACATGGGGAAATGAATAAGTAGGAATATGATTCCCTTTTTATATGTAAAAGAACAGTGGGGGTGTTAGTTTTTTTTTTTGCATATAGTTCTAAATAGCTAGCCACAGTTATTTCATAAAGAACAAAAAGAAAACGTAGATTAACAAAACGGGAAGTAGCGGATTGTGTCAAATAAGGCGGTACAGCCGCTTGCAAAGGTGATGAGAGAATAGAAGTTATAAATAATGACATACCACGTGACCGGTCCTTAACGCCGGCAAAAACAAGAAATGAGGATCGTTTTACACCTTCTTGGTACCAATACGCACCCCCACCTGCAATAAAGGTGACACACAACTGTTATGCATTCCGAATACCACATTGCATCATGGGAACCACAGCTTATTTTACATGATTCATGAAAAAGTCTAGATCGCCTTAGGCCATTGCTTAAGTCCGCTGACCCAAATGAGCTTAATTTAGATTTGATTCTTTTTTTTTTTCTTTTTCTATGATGATTTACTGCACTCTTACATAATAATTATTATACTTTACTTATTAATACAACACCAACCTCTGATACCATCACCTTTTAAACCAAAAGGTCTGTTCAACAATGTACCATCTTCAATGTCTTTTAGCCATTCATGGTTATAAAGACTACCAGCATCAATTCTTTCGGCAGGGACATATTGTAATCCACAACGTAAAAATTTGCCTAATTTAATACAATCATTCTCTTTCATACCATATTCTTCTTTTAAAACCTTTTCCAAAGACCACATTTTTAACTTTGATATTCTTCTAAATCTCTTACATGTATTATCGAAGTAATCAAAACATCTAGTAGTTGTCTTTAAATATTCAACTTGTGGCCATTCATTCAATAGTTCCACCATTTGCGCTAAATGATCCTCATCTCTTGTATATGATTTTGTTGATCGTGGATCAAATAAGTAATCTCCGGTGATTAGCTCAAAGATTAAACATGACAATGACCATAAATCAGTTGAGCATCCCCATTCTCCTCCTAGTATAACTTCAGGTGCTCTGTATTGTCTTGTTTGAATATCACTAGTGTAATGTTTATTATACCAACATGAATTCCCTAAATCAGCTATTTTAATACTAATAATGGATTCAAACTCATTGAAAATCGATTTATGTGACATAGATGACAACGTTGATTCTCTTCTATCAGCTACGTTACCGCCGCTACCACCGCTACCACCGCCACCACCGCCGCCACTATAGTAAGCGCCACTACCGCCACTGAAACCGAGGTTCCCGTTATTGTTTGAATTTCCATCAAAAACATTATCACCGTTAGAACACGAATGTATCCTATTTGGTGGGGTTAACGTCGAAAAGGGTGTTGGTGATTGTCTTTGCTGCTGTTGCTGTGGTGGTGGTGGTGGTGGTGGTGTGATGAATATTCCAGACCTTGGGATTGATGTTGAACCTGAAATTGACCTTGACACCGGCGTTGTAGATTCCCTTGCATCAACAAATATGTCCCCTTCTGCCTCTGTAATTGACCCAACATCAGTATCTTCATCCTTTTCGTCGATACTTTTTGTAAAAATTTTAAATTGGTTATCTTCTTCTTCACTTCTTTGTTCTTTTTCTCCTTCTTCAAGACTATCCTCTTCTTCTTCAATGACTACACTATTGTAATCATCCAGAGATGCTGTTTTTGCGTATGAAACTGGTGGATAATGATTATGGCTATAATTATGACTATAATTATGATTATGGTTATGAGCATAATTATTCTTTGAATTGAAATGTGAACTATTAATGCTACTATTTGAAGATGATGATACCAAACCACCAGATCTTTGAGAAAATGAAAATGATCTAAAGAAATTATCAACACTTGAAGTTTCCAATGGAGAAGTTAATGGTTTACTTGATCTAACAGGTAAGGAATTTTTCCTTGGATTCAATGATGGCATAGGTATTGGTATACTTGGTCGTAACTTATTATCAGATATTGACCTATTAGCCTTCCTATTTTGTAATACTTTCATCATTTTTTTATTCCTCCTTTCTAGTTCCAATAATTTAACAAGCCTTTCAACGTCATTAATTTCAACTAAAACGTTTTCAGGTTTTAAATCAGTATGAATAATACCACATTCTCTATGTAAATAATCTAATGCTAATAACATTTGTTTACAAATCTGTTTAACCAACTCAATTGGTAAACCACCATACGAGTCACTTAATATTTGTAAATCTGTTAAATTCGTTGCCTTAATATCCTCACTTAACGTATGAGAACTAATATCCTCATTCAAACAAGCTTCAATTTCACTTTTACGAGTTTCTTGGAATTCCTTATATCTAACCAATAAATTTAACATATTTTCACCTAAAACTTCAAACACCATACAAACATGATCTCCGTTTGGCCCTTTATGAATAAAGTGATCCAACAATTCAACTATATGACGTTTACCCGGATGGTCATTGTCACCATTGTTGACTGTTTCTAATATATTAATCTCATCAATCGCAGCTTCTTTATAATTTGTACTTGATCTAACAATTTTTATAGCAACGTGCCTGTTCTTTTCTTCATCTATGGCTAACCAAACAGTTGAAAAATGACCCCAACCTAATTTCCTAATAATCTTATACTGATTTTTAATACCATACCTTTCACCAATATATGTTGGATGGTAACCTCCTTGTTTATAATCATCGACGCTTTCCTCTGATTTCAGTTTTTGTTCTCTTAATAATGGATCTTGCTCTAATTCGATATCTGAATCACTATCAGCATCATCTACTGGACTTTTGTTTTGTTCAATTGTCTCTGTTTTTGGTATTATAATTGAATTTACCTGTGGTTGTTTAAATGTTAGATTTGAGGAGCCATTTAAACCTGCTGATAAATTTGAAGGTGCACCACCTGAACTCTTTGGTCTAATAAATGAAAATTTATTAAACAGCTTTTGCTTGCCATTATGTTTATCCATTTAAAACTGGTTATCTTAATCCTATTTCAACTAATATAATATAAATGATGATAAATTTTGTCTTTTTAAAATGACGTATTGAGTGTATAAACATGAAAAGAGAGGATCTCCTTACTTCCAATTTCATTTTTAATTTTCCGTTATTTAAAAACAAAAGTTTATTTTTTCTCTGGTAAACAGAATTATAATTTTAAAATGGCACTAAAAGGTCTTATCTTTATGATCGACGCTTGTTAAATGGCACTTTATTACTCCTAAGATTCATACTTATACTATAAACTATCCCTGGAGTTTACAACTTTAATAGTGCACTAAGTAGCTACCTAGGCACAGTATTGTTACAAATGTAGTTTCTAAACCCACTAAAAGTATATCATTTGAGACCTTTTCAGCTACTTATACTTTGGCAGCGTGGATGTAAAGGCCATCCATTTGCACATTTTTCTAATCTCATCTTTAGATTCTCCTCGTTCCGCTTTTTTGTTTTTACGTGTTAATGACAAAAAAATCATCAACTATTTTTGTTTTCGAATTCCGATCAAAATTTCAAATATTTTTTTTCTGGTTATTCTGTAATTTCTTTCTAATTCACTAAATTAATAATAATATAAGTTTAATAACAATGTTAGACACTAATACATTAGTAGCTATTGTGTTTTCTTTGATTTCTTTGGCCGTCGGGTACATTTTCATATCTAATGCTATTCCAAAAGAACGCAAGGTACTTGAATTAGTTCCAAATTCATTTCAAGAATATCCTTTAATTCAAAAGACTGTTCTTTCACATAATGCAGCATTTTTCAGATTTGGTCTCCCAAAACCAGAAGATTCTCTTGGCTTGCCAATTGGTCAACATATTCAAATTACCGCCAATATTGGTGGAAAGGATATTCTTAGATCATACACACCAACATCAATTGACTCAGAAGCAAAGGGTTATTTCGAATTACTTATCAAGGTTTATCCAAACGGTAACATTTCCAAATATATTGATAATTTGAAATTGGGTGATGCTATCAAAGTTAAAGGCCCAAGAGGACATTTTCAATACGAATCTAATAAATGGAGACATCTTTGTATGATTGCTGGTGGTACTGGTATTACACCAATGTTTCAAGTTATTAAAGCCATTTGTACAACACCTGGTGATAATACCAAGGTTACACTACTTTATGGTTCTATTTCAGAAGAAGATATTCTTCTTAAACAAGAATTAGATAAGTTGGTTATGAGTAATTCAAATATTGAAGTTATTTATTACTTAAATGAACCACCAGCCAATTGGCAAGGTGGGTTTGGGTTTATCACTGGTGATGTTCTTAATGAAAAGTTTCCAAAACCAGCTGATGACGTTAAATTGTTACTTTGTGGACCTCCTCCAATGGTGTCAGCTTTGAAGAAAGCTTCTAATGAACTAGGCTGGGAAAAGGCAAAACCTGTTTCAAAAGCCAATGATCAAGTATTTGTTTTTTAAATTTTCTTTTTATAAATTTATTCAAATTAAAATTTATTTATATAATGATTATTTATTTATATTATAATTCTTTTTAATATTTTTATGGTATTATCCCCTTTTTAATGTTTGAGGTTTGCTGAGTTGTAATCTAAATTTTAGAAATCTAACGATAATCTCGACATTGATCTTTCATTCTCGAGATGACTTGTGTTAGTACGAGGAGTTTGGCGTGCAGCAATAAACGGTTTTGAAATCAAATTTTCATGAAGTGAATTAAGTGCCCTCATAACGTTATCCTTAGAGATAACACAAGAGATATTAATTTCATTTGCACCTTGAGAAATCATTTCAATATTAATTTTTTCATCTGATAAAGCTTTAAACATAGCACCAGCAATGCCAATTAATTGTTTCATATGAATACCAACTAAGGAAACAATACTTAAGTCGTAAGTAACTTCAACTAACCCCCACTTCTTCAAATCTTCAACGACTCTTGAAATAGCCTTCCGCTTTTCTTTTGTATAATGAACAGCTAAGGAAACATGGATTTCAGAAGTAGAAATTAAATCAACTACAATCCTGTGATTATCAAGAATGTCAAAGACAGAAGCAAGAAAGCCATGAGATAAAGTCTTTTTATTGGAGTGAACACTAATTACGGCAATATCGTTTTTATTAGTAACAGCAGTTGGAATTTTCATGATAGGTTTAAATAACATTGAAGGAATTCTTTGTGGTGCAACAGGAGGGTGTGCAGGGCTTTCATCACCTCTTTTAGCAACATTATCAGGATAAATGATAGTACCTTCACCAGTTGGATTCATAACATTTTTAATTCTAATTGGAATTCTAGCATTAATAACCTGTTCCATTGTAAAAGGGTGAATAACTTCAGAACCATAATAAGTTAATTCAGCAGCTTCATCTGGAGTAACTGTATTCAGTAAACGAGCATTTGGAACTTTACGTGGATCAGCAGTAAAAATACCATCAACTTCCTTCCAAATTTGCAGTTCATCAGCATCAAGTCCAACAGCACAGATAGCAGCACATAAATCGGTGTACCCTCTACCAACAGATGATAACAATCCACCAGGAACGGAACCAAAAAATCCTGTAATAACAGGAACAGTCTTTGGAGGTAAAGCATCAATTTTTTCTCTAATTGCCTTGGCCAATAGTTTGTAAAAAATTGGATCTAAAGCAGAATCATTGCTTAACTTATCAGAAGACCATAAGCTATTTGTATCTGGCATATCAGAAACAATGTTTGATAAATTAATGTAAGATGAATTGATACCAATATCATTAAGAAGTGCAGTCATAAAAAGACATGATAATCTTTCACCACAAGCCATGATAGCATCTTGAGATTTAGGGGAAATTTCTCCAATAATTTTACAAGCATCTAAGAGTTTATGAATTTCACTAATTTCATTAACTGAGTCTGAAATTAATTTTTCTTTTAATTCTGGAGATTTGATATTTAAATTTGCATTTGAAACATGATCATCTTCAATTAATTTTAAGACTGAAACAAAATCTTCATCATCTTGAGCTAAATCTGATGCTAATAATAATCTCGTGGTTGTACCTTCTGATTTTGTTTGGGTGGATCTTGCAGAACAGACAACAGCAACGTTATTTGTATTCGACCAAACTTTGACAATACTTTGTGCAATGTCGACAGGAAATTTACCAACGGATGTACCACCAAACTTTTGAACAACCCAATGGGATTCACTTGTTGATGATGATAATGAAGTAGTAGACATGGTTTCTAACAAGAAAAAGAAACTTAGTTAAATCTGTAATGAAACTTTACATGAGTCATTAAAGTGAGATTTGAAATTTTTCATGGTTTGATGGAAATTTGTTTTCCTGTCTTTATTTTTGTTGCACCATGCTCAGCAAACAAATTTGAATTATAGACCATCAATGAATCCATCGTAGGCTAATTCAACATCGTTTAAAAACTTTGATAAATCTTCATTATCTAATCCATTTTGATCTTTTAAATGGTTCAATTTAATTAACCATGGAACCAATTTAGATTTATCCTTGAATGCATCTTCCCCAATTGAATCTTGACATTTAACGATGACCTGAGTAAGTAAAGGATGTAAATCCATCTTAGTATTTAAATGAAGTCTTATAGCATCTAATAATGTAATAAAGGCAGAAGTTGCCTCTGCAATCCGTTTCCTATCACCAAAACCACCACCGCCATTACTACTACTATTACCAGCATTTTTACTATTGTCATAGATAATATTTAAGTTTGAATTACCCTGTTTAACCCTCTTTATAGCTAAATCAATTGTTTTCAAATCACAAAAATCCAATATAATATCTAACGGTTTATCCATTGTGGCTTGAAGAGAATTATATTGAGATATCAATGGTTGAATAGCAGTTTGATAATTATTTAATTTAGAATTGAAATGACCTTTGGTCCAAGCTCTTTCTAATTGATTGATTGTCAACAATATAGCATATAGATCAAAGGCAACATCCATGTTTCTTTCCTCTATCAAATTGACGCTATTCATGGGAAGTAAACTATAAAGGTGAAGATATTAAAAAAGACTATTTAAAATTGCCATTCAAACAACTTTGGAAATGTAAAAAATATTTGTGTAGCGTGCGTATTTCGTTTTGATACCAAAATCAATATATTGTTAAATTGAATAAATAAATTTAGAAGAAGTATAAATTAATAGTAATAATAATAGTTAATGTAAGTAAGTATGTGTAGATGAATGAATTTATAAAAAAAAAAGTAAATATATCTATATATAAAAAGATCAAGATAAACAAAAAAAAATAGGCTTGCTTTAAAATGATAATAATAGTAATAGTAATAATTACCACTTTCGAAAATTTTTGAATATCAATACATCATATATATATATATATGGATATGTATATATATATATTTATCCACGTTTAATCATATTCCTCTATCTTTCTCTGTTTTATAATAATAATAGTAGTAGTAATAATAAAAACAAAAAGGTACTTCATGGAAGGGAAATAAAACTAATAAAGTACACTTGTTTATTTTGATTGAACTTGAGAATAAGTTGAGAATGGGTTGGAATTCTTAGAAGCCAAGTATTCATCAGACTTTAATTGCCATTCCTTATTCATGGTCTTTGGAATATTTCTTTGAGATCTGTAAGCAAGGAATAAAACAAGTGATAAACCACAACCAGCGGCAATACCTAACCAAATATTCTTAACATCTTCGTCAGTTCTAAGTGGCTTTCTTGGACCCCATTGACCAAATGAAATGTACCAAGCAGCTCTCTTTTCTTCTAAAGAAAGTTCGGTCCATGGAAGTTGTTGTCTTTCAGAAAGGGAAGTAATAACATCTTTTTTATCAGATTCTGGAAGCTTTTCCCATCTACCAGAGAGGTTAGTGATGGCAGCAGGAGTAAGAGTAGAAGCAGATCTAATGGAGTTTGCTCTAACAACAGAAATGGCAGTGGATCTAAACATATTTAGTTGGTTATTGTATTTGAATATATAAGATTAATATATATAAATAAATAAAGAGAAAAAAGTTATAACTAGTTGATATTTTTAAAATAAGGTGTTTTTTGATTGGATTTTCTATTTTTTGATGATCGTGAAAAAAAAGTTGAAATGGAAAAAAATTCAATCTCGAATTTTCATTGGTCGAAAAATAAGGTCACGTGAGCTTGTCTCTCAGCAAACCCAAATGGTCCTTGTACGCCATCTTGTCTACACCACGGTCTTCAACAAGAGTAGAAAGCGCCCAAAGTCTCATTGAGTTGATTTCTGGTCTGCTCTTAAGCAACGCCTGGTCAACACTGGCTGGACCAATGATTACGTACATCGACTCATAACAAATACTACCCTTTTGTTCTCTAACCTTATTAATAATGTTACCAACACGTTGATTAAACTCATTATTCAATTCACGTAATTCATACTTTTCACATGGAACTTGGAATATATCTTGAACTCCAAATATATCTTCTAACAATTGGGAAACAGAATCTCCTCCGACATAAAGGAATAATTCATTACCATTATTAATTAAGTATAATCCATATCTTTCCAGTGTAATACCACTTGCATTCAATGGTTCTGGTAAAACAATTTCACCTCTCTTTCTTGGTGGGAAAACATAATCTTCTTCTCCTTCTTCTTCACCTCCTTCATATGGTAAACCAGCTTCATCTGACATATCATGTAATGAATAAATAGTTGGATAAATAAATTGAATTAATTGATCAATTGGCATTGTATATAATTTATTCAATGCAGCAGAACGATGGTCACTTGGAACTTGTCCACCTCTTAATGCAATATGTTTCATTAGAGATTGGGTTAATAATGGTAACATTCTTAAATTAGTACATAATTGTAATGGTGATGAAGATCCAATATTACCAGGAATGATTTCTTTTTTGTAAACATTTAAAATATCAATTACTGATTTGTCTAATAATTCTCTAGCTGCTTCTAATGAAGAAGCATATGCTTTATCGACTGCCTTACGTGCTAATAATGAAACCATTGAAAGTTGATCTGCAGATGCATAAACATTCTGTAAATTATCAGATGTTGGTAATGCCATGTTTAACACACGAACTCTTCTATCTCCATGAACTGTCGTGTGTAAAACGGCGGCTTGAAAGTAAACAATAGGTCTTTTAATATCTTCATCAACTGATAATTCAACAACGTAAGCTTGATCACGTGGAAATGCTGGAAATGCCAATAAATCACTTGCTCTTGAAAAGAAATTACCATAGTAAGCTTTAGTACCAATCGCATCTGAAGCTCTAACTCTTAAAACAGCTTCTAGTCCAATTTCAGTTGATAAGTAGTTTGATAATTCCTTTGACAACTTAGTAATTGACTCAATAGAAGATGCAGACCAAGCTGGATAAAAATGTGTTAAACCACTAGTAAATTTAGGTAATTGAGCGAGTGTTGCAACATCTTGATAAGATGAACTTGCCAAAAACATATCAACAGAAACTTGATGCTTGTTACAATCAACAGCAAAAGATCTATAGAATGAATTATTTGGATTCAATAATTTTTGAGATTCCTTTGTAGTACCAGAAACTGAAGCCTCATCTCTAACAACTAATTTGCCTTCACCAACATTTGGTAACGTACCAGAAATAACTGTCATTTTACCACCAATATGTTCAATTAATTTATAACCAGATCTTAGACCAGAAGCTAAGTCAAAGCTAATGTTGGTATTTGATTGAAAAAAGGAAGGCAATTTAGAAAGTAATTTTTCAATATTTTGTCTTGAAGATTTCAAATTAGCAACTAAACCATCAGCAGATGGCTGAACAACACTTGCGTTTGAACCAACAACCATCATTGAAATATCTTGATCAACATCAGTATCTTCAGGAATACCAAAGTAATATAACTGAGAATCAACACCAATAAAAGCTAAATTGGCACGACCTTGATCATTTGGAATTAAATCAAGAGAATCTAAAATTGTTTGAATGGAAGTTGCCAATAAACCAGATTTAATTGAATTTTGAGAAACATCAAGAATAAAGACATAAGTCAAAGCTTCAGGAGGTCTTGCTGAATATTCAGCAGGAGCTTTAAATTCAAAATGTAAATTATTCATTTCACCTCTAGCTTTGATATCACCAATTTTAGGAATATCATTTAGTAACATACACATGTTACATCTCCATTTAGTATCATTATTTTTTAATTCAACGAATGGATTCAGATAAGCACGACATCTACGGCATCTAATAATTGTAGTATCATCACTAACTGGGAAATCTTCATCTAAATCTGTTAATCCAGTATAAGGTCTAACAACAAGATTAAAAGGTAATTTTGATTTTTTATAAACAGAACTTGTCTTTGGGATAACATTAAGAGATGAACGCAAATATTCAGTATTAGCCATAAGATCTGGATTTGTTAATGGCAAAGTAATTGGAGGGGGAGGAAATGATAAATCGGCAATTGGAGGTGGTAAATCCTTTAAAAGATCAGTTGAATATAACTTATTAAAATCAACATTGACATTCTGCTGGTTACCCAAGACATTATAAGCACTATCAACAGGTTGAACTTGAGCTTGAACTGGTTGCTGGGTATATCCTGGATAAGCAGAATATGGTTGTTGAACTTGAGCTTGCATTGGTTGAACTGGTTGCATTGGTTGTTGTTGAACTTGTTGTTGTTGATAATTGTTCAATTGAATGTTAGGATTTATACCATAATTTGGTTGAGGGTAAGAATGCTGATTAGAAGGTTGCAAATTGATGTTAGAAACACCATTGGATAACTGATCAATTGATTGTTGCTGTTGTTGTTGTTGCGAATCAAACGCAGGCTGTGGATAAGCTCTTCTACGGGATGCCATTTTCCTCTTTTTAAAGAAACAAACAAATTAAGACAGAAAAGAAAGGGAAAAAAGAAGGATTAACTAAACAGGTCAGAGCAAACTAATCTATCTAAATAAAGAAAAGAACTTGATGATGAAAAAGAAGAAAACAAATAATTTTCGTTTAATGCTCAACTTTTTTCCAATGACTTTTTTGCCACCGAAGCAAAATAATTAATTAAATTTGATTTTCAAAATGATTCCTAACTAAAAGACGAAAGTTGTTCCAGTTAATTACCCATCATCATGGCATCTCCTCAAGTCATCTCTTTATATAGGTCTTTCATTAGAGCAGCCAATGGCTTTGACAATTATAACTTCCGTTCTTACTTTCTTCGTAAGACAAGGGCTTCTTTCAGAAGCATCTCACCAAGTGACGTTACCCCCGAATTGATTGCCAGTGCTCGTAAGGAATTAGCTCTTCTTCAAAGACAATCTACGATTTCTAAGATGTATCACTTTGATTCTCTTGTTGTCGAAAAGTTATAGCTCTAACTCAATATACATATTCCTTTATATCCAATTCTATATAACTTTTACACTAAAATAACAAAACGAACAGATTGCAAAATAGAACTTTGTAAATCTTTTATGTAATGTTTATATTCCTTTTATAGCAAAAATTCAACATTCAACATATACAAGATATTTAAAAGCGCTATTCAAGACCTTGCGTGTCTTTATTGGCTTTTTAATGGTTTAGAGCTGGGTTCATAATCGCATATTTCACGTTTTTTCACATTGACCCAAAAAGAACTCAAAGAAGAGGGAAAAAAAAAAGGAAAGAATTTCTTCAAACTTGAACTCTTCTTCTTCTTTTTCAATTGATTAAAGTATAGTTTAATTCATTGCTTTATTACTATTGTTATTTATCATACTACCTATTATTATTAATAATATTATTATTGCTGCTTTGCTTTTATAACAATCGTTAATCAGCTTTCATATATCATTATACGATAAAGAATAGGAAACTTTAACAAAACAGCCATTTCATATTATTGATCATCAACTCTTCTTTTGTATCTATTTTTTTTGCTGCTCTAATTTTTTCTCCTTTTGTCTAACCTTATCATCTACATATTAAACACATATCCCTTTTTTTACTCTTTTCCAATTGCTTCTATCTTTTTTCATAGTTATTTGTTATTTTGAATAAATGGATTCACAAATAGATTCTAAAGAGTCAACATTAGAGAATGTTGATTCTGTTCAGGGCTCTCAACCATTATCATCTCAAGTTAATAATCCTAACAGTATTATAACTTCAACACAAATACCGATCCCAACAACAAAAGGCAAATATTCATTATCCGACTTTCATTTAATTCAAACCCTTGGAACTGGTTCATTTGGTAGAGTTCATTTAGTAAGATCCGTTCATAATGGTAGATATTATGCTATGAAGGTATTTCGAAAATCTCATGTTGTCAAAGCAAAACAAATTGAACATACTAATGATGAAAGAAAAATACTAGCTCTTTGTCGCCATCCTTTTATTACTAGAATGTGGGGCACTTTTCAAGATTGTAAGTCAATTTTTATTATAATGGATTATATTGAAGGTGGTGAGTTGTTTTCACTTTTAAGAAAATCCAAGGTTTTTCCTAATCAAGTTGCAAAATTTTATGCTGCTGAAGTATTATTAGCTTTGGAATACCTTCACTCTAGGAATATTATTTACAGAGATCTAAAGCCTGAAAATATACTTTTATCAAGGTCTGGACATATTAAATTGGCAGATTTTGGGTTTGCAAAACAGGTTGAAACAGTTACTTATACACTTTGTGGTACTCCTGATTATATTGCTCCTGAAATCATTGCTGTACAACCTTATAATAAAGCTGTTGATTGGTGGTCCTTTGGTATCTTAATTTATGAAATGCTTGCAGGTACAACACCATTTTATGATCCAAGTCCAATGAAAACTTATGAAAATATTACTAAGTCTAATGTAACCTTTCCTCAACATTTTCAACCTGATTCAATTGATTTATTATCTGGTCTAATTACAAAGGATGTTACTTATCGTTTAGGAAATCTACAAAATGGTATTCAAGACATTAAATCACATCCTTGGTTTAATGAAGTTATATGGGATAATTTGATTCAAGGTAATATAGAAACACCATATGAACCAAATATTCCTCCTGGTGTTGGAGATGCTTCTCAATTTGAAAAATATCCTGAGGAACGTTATGATTATGGTATTTCTGGTATAAACGATGAGTACGGATATTTATTCCCCGATTTTTAATACCTTTTGATTTACTTATTTTTTTCTCAAAATGATTTGACATCTTTTCATAATTACTATCATCACTCCATTGTATACTTTTTTGCCCTTCCATCCACTTTTTTTCCTCTCTTTCGACTTTATTTTTGTCCTTTTTCATATTAGTAATATTCATTTTGTTTCAATTTTTTTCTATTTCCCTTATCTTTCTTTCTATATAAACAAGGTTTAGATTTTTCTTTCCTTGTTTTTCCTCTTTGCCATAGCTACATATCTCAATCTTAATCATTGTTATTTCCCTTTTTTTATACCAAATCATTTATTTTTTTTGGTTTTTGGTGTTATTTTGTGTTCATTCATTATTACATTTTTTATAATATTTTACTATAATGAACTTTTGTTTTCTCTCTTGTAAACTATTAAATTATACAATCTACTATTTTTCTCTTTTTGATATATTTTTAATTGGATTACGTAACTATTAACATAAAAAATTTTCAAGTTACACCTTTTATCCTTAAATTATAATGAATCTTATAAAATGCCATTAGATGCATTCACTAGATCATTAATTGATTCAAATATAAAATATAAGTTATTATTAGCTCCTCATTTATCCAAAATTTCAAAATCAAATACTCAATATAGTCAAAATATAACATTTATTTTAAATTCAGTTCATAAATCAATTGATGATTCACCTAAATGGCTCAGAGTATTCATAAGATCAAAACACTATTCTCATAATCAACAACTAAACTTTTTATCAAATTATGGTGGTTTAATTCAATTGCATCATTCTATTAATTCAATGAAATTTATAAGTAATAACTCACTTCATAATAATTGGAGATTAAATTATTTTGAAACTTGGGAAAGAGAATTCAATGAGTTCTGGTTTACAAAGTCATCAGCAGATGGTCTTAAACTAGATTGTCCTAGTGAACTAATAAATCTTTTAAATTCAAAAGAATTGAAAAATAATTTAAATCCACTAATAACATTAGATCCAAACAAGATCGGGTTTCCAATACCCCAAATAAGGGTAAAAAATTTAATGCTAAATAAGCTTAAATTAATTCAAAATTATTTAATAAATAATTGTACAATTATACCTTTAAATCACATGGAACAACTGGAAAAGGAATTAATTAATCCTATTGATAATTCATTAAATTTATCAGATAAATACAAGCAAGCTTATTTATTTTGGTTATCAAACGCAATCTCCATTACTGAGAATGGTGAAATCAAAAAATCAAATATACTTTCACTTAAATTCAAACCTTCAAACAAATTACTTAGTGAATTTTTTTAAAGTTCTAGATTTCTTGAAATTTTCCTTCACATTAATAACTTTATATATATATATATGCACTAATTAGCTAACAAGTTCATGAAAAGTATCAATGCTATCAATTCCTTCATTATCATTCAGCTTCCTGTTTCTTTTAAATTCTTCAAATAATATTTCTAATTCATTTAAGCTATCAACGTATTCCGAATCCTTTGAACTAATACTTTCTTTAATTTCAATAATTAAGTTCTCTATTAAAATAACCAATTTCCTTTCTTTTATTTCATTATCTTTCAAGTTAGACAAATGTAATTTCTTTGATATGGTAACAACTTTATCAATATATTCATTATGATTAGAGATGACTGAACACTGCATTATGTTAATAATAAATCCTTTAATGCTTTTAATTTCTTGTTTTTCCTGGATTCTCTCCTTTAATAATGTATCTCTTGGATGAATTTCCCAAAATGAATACATAAAATCACTATTTTCAGTACTCATAACTAGTTCTAATAGTGCATTATATTCAATCATATTGTTTAATAATACTATTAAATTTCTACCGTCAATACAACTCAATACATTCCCTCTTTTAATTGCAGGTATCCAATCGCTTAAAACAACTGAACTAATAATTTCCCTCGATCTATTAAACTCTCCTAGCATTTTATACCTTGATGCAATAGATATACCAGCCATAATTCTCGTTCTTTCTTCTCTCTCCCATAAAGGTAGAGTTTCCCCTGGATCTTCAAATAAACTATTGTGAATACTAATAACATCGTCAATTGGTAGTTTCATGATTATTTTCATAAAAATATCAATATTTAATAAATTTCTAAATATTAAATGTGCCATTATTGTCAAATATTCATCCCTGCTATAAACGTTTTGATTGAGTACTAATTCAATTGACCTTAATGACATATTCGTTAAGTCATTAACAAATTCATATTTTGAATTAATATTATTTAATCCAATATTATTCAATATATAGTGTAACTTATTGTTAGTTCGACTCATTGTCCTTTGCTGTATATTATATATGGTTTCTATTCGTTCAACTTTATCGTGTATTTTGTTAATATTGATACTTGTGTCAGATAATATATTTAATATGTCCACTTTATCCTCATTATCTTTAATTGATTTGGCCTTTGGAAAAGATGTTTTAAAAAATAAAGTTGATAAAGGTCGTTTATTGACTAGTATAGCGTTTCGCATCAACATTTCCAACGTATAAATAACAATTTGACATGAATTAAAGTAAAGTTCATAAGAGAAAGAAAAAAATAAATATAAAAGGTGAATATACAACGTCAAAAAAAAAGACACAGTTGAGGCCAACAGGAATCGAACCTGCAACCCTTCGATCTGGAGTCGAAAGCTCTACCATTGAGCCATAGCCCCATTGCGTGATTAAAAACGGAATATTCTCTTTTTTGTTTGCATCTTAATAAATAATAAAAGTATTAAAAATGGACGAGTTGGGAGTCGAACCCAAGACCTCCTGCATGCTAAGCAGGCGCGCTACCAACTACGCCACACGCCCAATTGTTGCTTTAAAAAAGTGGCTAAACATTTCTGTTGTTATGGTTGTAAAAGTTCTATCTAAAAAAAAGATAAAAGTTGAGAAGTGTTACTTTGCTTTTATGACCAAAATGTTGATTACAAAACTAGGATTAAATTTTAAATTAGCAGTTAAATGTAAAACTATGTTCTGAATTGTCTTAAAGTAATATAAAAGAAGTATAAAGTAGAAGATAAAATAAATACCTTTTATACACAAAATATAAATTAGAATATGAAACACAGAATGTGGTTCTAGATTATTTAGATTGTTAATAATAAACTTTAATACAATAAATTAAGTAATTATAAGTGATAGAATTTCTAATTTAATACTAATGAGATAACGATAATGTAGATTGGTTCTTAAAGTCCATTTTAGTTTGAGCATATCTGTTTGATAAGATATGTTATTGTATATACTTAAATATGGTATCTTAATCTTTATTAGTCTAGCTTAGCTGATAAGAGAAGATATTCACATTGATAAAAGATATATTAAAGTTTATTTTGTATTTGTAAAGTTTCATTTCTAATTACAGATATATTTCAATCTATAATTTTACATTAAAGATAATATTTGCTCAAGATAATTGCTTTTCGAAGAGATTTATCTCATCATCTTGGTTATTATAAAAAGCTTATTCAATAATAAGAGGCGGAAAAATTGTATTACAAATAATATTTTGATTGGTAGTAAGATATCATAGAAAAAAATAATATTATAATCAACGTCTAGATTATATGATGAAGTTTTTATCAAACTATAACTAGCAGAAAAAATTTATTCACGACTACTATTGACAATAAAACACATCTTTACAATTAACTTATCTATTACTAATATTATAATTTTATAAAAAAGTTTTGAAAAACTCTCATCTTTTTTAATACTCATATTTTAAATCAACAGTTTATTTATCTCACTTAAGATTTATTAGGTTTTGGATGATAACATTAATAAAAGAAGGAGAATATCTATTTAGGCTTGTATAAAAGGAGGCAATTATTATCATTGCTTTTATATGTTATAATTTCATTCTTTATGTTTTGGCTAATAGTAATTGTTATTAGCAATTATGATCTGAATTTAATAACTAAAATATTAATTAGATTTGACATAAATGCTATAAGAAATTCTACCTCAAGCTGACTTTGCTTATTTTTTGTGACATGATCAATTTCTAATTTATTAAAATTAATTATCTGCGACAGAGAGTGATATTTAATTAATGTTGGCATTGTAATATACAAGCAATGATAACAATTAGTTTCATTTCTTGATTATTCTTAATTAGTAAACTCTTTTTAAAGACGTACGTATTTTCATTAAAAATATCTATATACTTATTAGAGCGATGACATAATACTCCGTTAATAATAATTATCTAGATGTAGTGTCATTTTTCATTCAGAAACATTTTTATGTTTGTACTCTAATTTTTTTCTAGACTTTGACATTTTGCATATAAAAGGAGGCTTGATTAACATCCATTTTTGCTATTCTTCAAAATCTTATTCAGCATTCAAAAATAACTTTTTACAAATAAATCCAATATATATAATTTAGATTATTAAATTATAAATACAAATATTATGAAAGATAAACGTCTTTTAAAATCTTTTATACAATTATGATTAGGCTTTTGGATTCAAATATAAATAGTAGATAACTCGTAATTCATATGTGCCGTTTATTCATTAATTCTTATAAATAAATATATATTTCTTAGAAGTTCACCATAATTGCTAAAACAATTTTTTATTAATAACGATAGCTACAGTTATATATTCATCTCTGTGGATGAGAGCATAACAATTTTTGAATTCAAGACTACAAAAACTTAGAGGAACAATGTTACTTTACCGTTTGTTTTGTAATAAAAAATAAAAAACATGACGGGCAAGCCTTAAAAACTGTTTCTTCATAGCATTGTGATATGAGAAAAAACAGAGTCAGCAGATCATTGCTTAAAAAAAAAAGTTCCAACAACTAATCTATTCTGTAAATATTTTTGTTTGCAAAAAGCTTGGGCTCATTAAAAAAATTTCTATCAGAAGCGTTTCCATAAAAACTTTAACTGTGTGTGCAAAATCTTTTTCTGTTTTTCCAGTTATTAGTTTTTTATCAACATACACAAATAGAATGCATTTTATAATAGTATTATATATTGCTCAAAATTCAAATTTAGTTTTTTTTATGTTATTATGCTATTAATATAGTTTCTAGAGTATTGGATAACACATTTGGGTCTTTTTAAGTTTACAAAGACATTTTTTGATTTCCAAATTTTGACTTTGTTTGCAATTAGTTTCTAATAATGGGAACATTAATTATTCTAGTTTGTTTCTCCATGTAAAGGGAGCATTTTTAACGTCCATTTGTTTTGTTATCCATCCTTCTTATCTCGCAAAAAAATAACAGGTTTTAAAAAGTAATCTTAATGACCAGAGCGTAACTGTTAAAATAATTTTACCTACTGGCTTCTTGAAAAATTGAGCATCTAATCGTGCTTTATAATAGTGTGTCATTTAGCTTAAGTCTGACGGTAGAGACGCTACGAGCTCCAACTAAGGTAAATATCTTCTATCAACAGAAATACATAAAATGAATTTATAGACCGTTTGTTTGACCTTTGAATTTATCTTGTCATTCTTAGCATTTGACCAAAAAACATTATGTGCGAAGTTGAGAAAATTAATACACGTTTTGGGAATTTCTTATTCATCAAAACTGGAAAGCAGAATTGATTCATGAAATCCAATGATGTTATCAAAACATTTTTCAATAGTGGGGGAATAATCAATTCTAGGGTTATTATTATATATTTTTTGATTTTAAAGCACTTAGTCGAAGATCGTTGGGTTAAGAGGTTTTAAAGTAACGATTAATTGAATAAAAGATAAATCAATGGACTCTGAAAATCCAGATCTATTATATGATAAGCAAGATAAATTCTGCAGCAACTGGGTTTATAGGCCTGGTTCATCAGAAAGCATTCCAAAATCATTTATAATTTTTTTCTTTGCGTTATGAAAGGCATTATATACAAATGCTTGTTGGTTTATGAGATTCATTGGTAAAGCAGTCGACAACAAAAAAAGAACTCAACTGCTGAAGAATCAGTAACACTTTGCTTTGTCTCTGAAATAATGGTTGAGTTTAGCAAGACTGTTGAAATAATTTTTCAGAAGATTGCTGACATCCTCACAAATAGTAATATTATGTAGAAAAGGGAAATATCTGATAATGTATGTCTGAACAAGTAAAAAGAGTATGTTAATAAATAAGTTTTCAAAAGTCACCTTGTACTTCCTAATATTACATTCACTATCGGTACCAATATAATATATTGGTGTTTTCTGTAGCTGAATGACGTTTCTGAAAACTTTTAATAATTCAATAAACACATTTCTAGCTTTACTTTATAACAGTGTTGGGTCAAATATTAAATAAAATATTATCACCATTCTGATCATTATGCCGACTATGACATTATAAAATTAGTAAGCTTTAAAGTCAGCTTCAATTCCACATATAATGTTATACACGTATTTTTATGGAGCTTTACAGTTATTAAGTTGTAGATTGACACGTTAAGATACAAAGGCCAAACAACATTTTTATTTTTGTACTTTATAGAACATGCTAACTGAAATCTTTACCAATAGTTAAAGGGTAAATCAGTAGACACTAAGTATTTATTAGCTAGAAAAGCATTTGTATCCTTGACTATTCTATTGTTATTAATGCAATAGCAATCAACTTAATGCGCAAGTGATGCTTCACCAAAGTGTTGATAGGAAAGTTTATATAGATAATATTTTTTAAATCTTTTGTAAAGTTAAAAGCATGTATAGTTTTGCAAGAATTAGAAATATATTTCGTTATATTTTTAGAATAATGAACTGTTTGATTGATACAAATTCATTATTGGGATGAATATTTATTTAATATATTTGTGGCCAAATATGTTATACAAATATTTTTTTTCAGCGGAATTGATATTCAAAATATTTCTGTACATGTCTGTAACCACTTCTTGGGTTTTTTTTTGCAACTTTCATTTTTAGAGCTTGAAAGTTTCATAGTGTAAAAGAGATGACTAAGTTCACAGGTTTAAACTTTCATATATAACAATAGGTTCAAATCACCAAGTAATTCGGTAAGATGATAAAGTAAAATGTTATATTTTGTTACAGGTGTGTCAATATCACAAATTTGATATTGAGAAAAGAAACTATAATGGATTCATTTCTGAATATTCATTCAATTTTGCCTAGGCCTTTTTATGTAAATGTATAGATATATATTGAAATTATCAAAGGCATTAACAGCGGCTTTATGACTAAAAAAAAAGATAAAGTAGTTGCTTCAATGATTCTTTTAAGTTCCGATACTAAAAGTAATACATATCATTATTTTTTTTCGTTAGTCTCAGAAAATTTATCAAGGTCAAGTAAAGCATTATTGCCTCTGAAACACATTTTTAGCAAAATTAAGGTATCGATGAAAAATATTAATAATTATCTGAATAAAAACAATAAAATTTTTTTATAGATATCATAGTTAATAGTATATTTCAATTCATTTTTGTCAGTAATATGGTTGGGTAATTTGAAAGGTGATTGTTGTTACAATTATATACTTTAACCTGTAAGTTTAATATAACAACAATTGAACTAGACGATGTGAGTTCTTTAAACTTTTTTTAGAACAATAAATTTGTGCATTTAGATTATAATATTAGAAATAGATAGAGTGTTATCATTATCCATGAAAC